>JAPKLW010001634.1:0-153749 GCA_026898455.1 Plectranthus barbatus | reverse complement strand
GCTATAGTATCTCGGTATTCTAGCGGGCGAAGCGGGGAAGGACCTGGATTTGACAAATATTATTCTTGTGTAGTTAGAGGTTTAATTTGATTGAACTTTTAGCCGCATCAGTGACAGCATCAACATCTTCACCAGGGTCCCGGTGTCGAGACCGCAACCGTTATCCTCAAGCGACTCGATCTGTGATAGATCGATGCCCACATACTCCGCAATCGGGGTAATCAGTCCCCCGCTCCAGATGTTGCCCTTGGAGGCCTTGATCTGATGCCTCCAATGGTCCATGACCAATGCCGCAAAACTGAACTCCTCACCAATCAGTATGCAGTAGATGGCATACAATTCTCCCACTCTCACCTTGCCGCTCTCGTGTCTGCCGGTGATGGACACTGGGTTGTCGATGGAGGAAGCCTTCAAATTCCCTGAGTCAAATTCCCGCAAATCCTCCTTAGCATCAGCTGCTATCTGGCTCCAGAAGCGGGCAATGTCAAAGCTCGGGGGAAGGAAGCCAACTCCCCCTTTTTGGACTCCCCAGATTTCTTCAACCATGTCTCTTGGTATCTCGTAGTGCTCATTCAGAAGCTGGAAGGCAATGGTGGTAGGCTCCGACTCTGGCTGAACCTCATAAACATGGAGTGAGGCAAGAAACTCCAAGACAAGCGACGGATAGGTCGGCCACCGTGCTATCATCCAAGCACCCTAGTTTACTCATTGCAGTAGAGCCTCCACGTCAGCTCGAATTCCCAGCCGATGCATTGTTTCCGGACATGTGTAGAGTGTCTATCGGACGGAAAACTCGTCGCTTGACAGCTTCTGAAAGCGTCGCTCATAAGCTTTTTTGGAGAAGGTGGGTTGGAAGTCCATAATCAATCTGCAAGGGTAGTGGAAAAAATGTCAAAGTTCATCAAAACCAATTCACAAAATTCCCAACATTACAACAATCAAATGTGCAATTGTCCAAAAAATGTATCTACCCATGCAAAATTGATTCGAAATTCATGCAATTCATCCCCTATCCTAGCATATTACATCATTGATTAAAAGAATTTATCTCAAAAATAGCAGGATAGGAACAACACCCCCAAACAGGAATTATCCCCCCAAACTTCGATCATCGAATTCAAAGTAAGCCAAGCAACCCATCCAAGATAAAGAAGTATATCGACTAAAACAATCAACCATATTGACTAATCATCATGGAAAGCAACGAAATCGTCAAAAATGCAAAAATGGACACTAGGGTTCCAAACTCAATTTCTTAACAAAATCATGCTCAAATCCTTCAATCATGTGAAATAATCAAATAGGAGAGTGTTAGGATACATACCGTGGGTGTAAGCGTCGGATTTGGAGAGAAAAAATTCGAGTGGGTGTTTGGAGAGAAAAAGAAATCGTGCAAGTGTGTTTGTGAGTGAAAGGAATGAGGGTTTTGGGTTTTAAACCCGTCTCTATCCGACCTCAGAATTGTTTGCATCGATCAACGAGGCATTCTCGTCGATCGACGAAGTCAAAATTTTGTAGTCGATCGACGAAAAATTGCGTCGATCGATGTGGTCAAGATTTCCTCGTCGATCGCTGCTAAGAAGCAGCGATCGACCCATTCCGACAGATGACTGGACCCAAAACAACTCAAAAGTTTTCTGAAAATACGAAACTTGACTGACTCGACTCGACTGAATTGAAAAATAACAGAAATAAAGAAAACATTAAACTGTTGGGTTACCTCCCAACCAGTGCTTGGTTTTATGTCGCTAGCTCGACAATACCTGTGTCTTCAAGGACGGTTCAAGTAGTACTTCTCCACCACTTTGATTTGAAGTGGGGTGAAGTATGGTTTCAGGTTTTGTTCGTTCACCTTGAAGTTCTTCCCATCTTGGCCAGCTAGTTCAACTACACTGTTCATAAATTGGCAGATCACGGTGTATGGTCCGGCCCACTTTGACTGTAGCTTCTCGGGCATGAATCGAAGACGTGATTTAAAGAGAAGAACCTTGTCACCTGAATGGAAAACATGTGAGCGAATCCTTTTGTCGTGGAACCTCTTTGCTCGATTCTTGTAGATGATATTGTTCTCATAAGCTTCATCTCGGAAATCTTCTAATTTATTCAATGCCATGGCGCGCTCCTCTGCGGCTGTCCTCCAATCCAGGTTTAGTTCTTTCACTGCTCTCCAAGCCTTGTGCTCCATCTCCACCGGCAAGTGATAGGACTTTTCGAAAATCAGCTGGTAGGGTGACGTCCCAATGGGTGTTTTGTAGGCGGTGCGGTATGCCCATAGTGCATCATCAAGCGTTGTCGCCCACTCCTTTCTTTGCTTCACCGTCTTCTCCAAGATTTGCTTGATTTCTCGGTTGGACAACTCTGTCAGCCCATTCCTTTGTGGATGATATGGAGTGGTGACTCGGTGTTTGACTCCGTATCTAGCAAGAAGGGTAGCAAGCCATTTGTTGCAGAAGTGGGATCCCCCGTCACTTACCAAGGCTCTTGGTGTCCCAAATCGCGTTATAAGCTTCTGTAGGAACTTGATGACTACCTTGGAGTCATTTGTGACTGTTGGAGTAGCCTCGACCCATCGTGATACGTAGTCTACTGCCAAGAGGATGTATGAGAACCCTTGGGATGGTGGAAAGGGTCCCATGAAGTCGATCCCCCAAACATCAAAGATCTCGACTTTGATGACCGGCGTCTGTGACATTTCGTTCCTTCGCGAGATGTTGCCGGTCCTCTGGCAGCGATCACAACCCGTTATCCATCCACGGCAGATCTCATAGATGGATGGCCAATAGAACCCGCTGGCAAGAATTTTGAATACGGTCCGGTTGGCTGAGTGATGGCCACCACTAGGAGATGAGTGGCAGGCTTCGAAAATTTTTTGCCATTCGGACTGGGGCACACAGCGGCGAATGATGCCATCAGCACATCTACGCCATAAGTAGGGATCCTCCCAGTAGTAGAATCTGACGTCATGCAGAAACTTCTTCCTTGCATTTGGAGAAGAGTCCGGAGGAAGAACACCGCCAACTAAGTTGTGATGTAACGGTCGGATAAGCTTAAGGGGGAGATTGTGAAGTGCGAATATGTAAGTTTGACACACGATTGTCAAACTTACCTGCGAATAAGTAAGTTCGACACACGGTTTTCAAACATACCTCGCTTTGACAGGTTGAATGTAATCTTATCCTTACTGTCTAACTTTAACATTCACATGTCAAACCTTATCTGCTTACAACTTTGACTCTTAAATGTCAAAGTTCCGAATCTGTTTGTTACAACTAATTCCTCTCTTTTAGGAAACTTATATTTATTCGTTTAATGACGTTTTTACTGGTCCTATTTATTAGGATTTGTATATATTATGCCTATTAATCATGTCTTATTAATTATATACTTTATATTATTATTCTAGGTTGTTATTTTAGTTCCTAAATAATAGGGAGCACCTCTACATGTTTATCTAACCCCCACGTGAGTTAGTGGGAGTTCATTTTTATTGTATGAACAGGTAAAGACGTGGAAGAAGACACGATCCATTGCCAAGTAGTGGAAGAAGTGCTCGTGTGCTCCTAGTTCTATAAATAATCGACGAAGAAGACTAGAGACTTAGAGTTTCAGAGGTTAGACACATCCATACGAGTTCTCTAGGCTGAATCGTCTCTCTCCAATCATTCATCAAGTATATGAAGACTACAATCGAGTTGTGGAATCCATCTTCGGAGAGTGAATCCTATGGTGGAAGAGTAATTGGGTTGTATCGTGTGATTTTGTGTTTGATTGCTTTCGTAGGAATTTTACTAAGGAGTGAACTTAGGAAAATTTCTATCTTGTTTAGTATTTTGTTCTTCACTTGTAAAAACTTTGTATGAATAAGTGAAAACTATTTTGCCGTGTGGCTCTTGAGGGTTTATGATTTATAAACCTTCGAACAATTAATTCCGCTGTGTCAAACTCTTTAACTTCCGCGTGTGTGAAAATACTTTGTTTTGCATGCGTTAAACTTTTGTGTTTTACTATTTTGTAGAATTTCTTCAAGGGAGTGAACCAAGAAGAAATTCTATATTGTTTTCGCTGTGAAAAATTATTTTCTTAGTGAAGCTATTTTACCATAAGGCACCATTGGGTTTATGATTAAAATAAACCTATGAAAAATTTATTTTCGCTGTGTCAAACTCTTTAAAAGTTTATACTTTGACTTTTGTGTGTCATGTTGGGATTATATACTAAAAGCATATATGATTAAGTGTTTTGTACACTGGTCTTCATATATGTTGCCGCAACAATACTCGCTGTCTGATAGAACAAACATACAATGAACCATAATATCCTATTATCTCGCCTATAGGGATGATCATATGGTGTGTAGGAGATCACAGAGGATCATATGAATCGTTTGACCTAGCGAGATATAAACAGTATCACAGCTGAGACGGTCCCTGGATAGGCTGTCGGTCTAAGCTGCGGCACATCGGTTCATAAGTGGGCTTATCCTAGCTACTTGATGTGTCGGTACATGGTTATGTATTGATGGGATCAACAGTGGGATGTGCCATTCTCATTGACATATGAATGAGCCAGATCCCTAACATACTTCCTATGATCTTAAACCTAACTGAAGGATAAGGGGCACACGCAGATTGACCACACTTTGATTTACCATGGTGGCGAGTCTTACATGTACTCTTATACCCGTATTTTGGGTGTTGGCTATTTGTGTGTGGCCTGCTTAGTCTGAACGTTTAGGTAAGCATATCCGTTTCAGGATGGTGACATTCCCTGAGGAGCTCACAAGGTTCATTATGCTAAACCCTGCAGGTTGAATTATTTAATTCAGGCATAAGTGAAAAGGGGTGAGTGGCATTACTCAGGAAATAAGAGATTAATTAATTGTGGCTGATTGTCATAAACCAAATTAATTAATGAATGTCTAAAACCTTAAATATGTGGATCATGTTAGTTTGGTGCAACCCGTTCCTAATAACGTGGTAATAAAGGGGCGAATCAGCATTGTTACCGTGGTGAAGGTTAAAATAATGTTTTATTAATTAATTATGTTCTGGGTTGAACAAGGAAGGATTAATTAATAAAGAGGGCCCACTTTATTATTTGCATCTGATCCCTGGTCTGGCCCATTAATTGCTCACAACCCATTAGGGTTAGGGTTTCTCAAAACCCTAACACTATATAAAGCCTTCTCTCCATTAGATCAAGTTAGACTTTCAGTGTAATCAGTAAAAAAGGGAGAGACGGCGGCGGCTATCCGGAAGGGGAGAAACTTGATCGATTTCTCCAGATCTCGGATTCAACTTGGTAGATAATCCTCACCAGATTTCCAAGGAGCAAGGGAACAGATCAGAAGATCAGATCTGTAGGAACAACTGTTCTTCGCCGGCGTTCAGATTCAGATCCAGATCTATTTCACTGTTATTGGCTCCGATCTAGATCTGTAGATCAAACGGTGAAATCAGGTATTCTCTAGATCCATCCTATGCAATTAATTTTGTAGGAGCATGCATAGGATTCGCATGGTTTATTTAATTAAAATTTATTCCTGGTATCCTAAGAACAACCCTTGTCAAGAAATTCATAATGGCAACTCGTGTTGTCCATCGTAGACTCAAACCCTACATGTCAAACATTTTTTTTCTGTATCTTTGACACCATTGTGTTAAACTCGGGCACTATATTATATCAATTGGTACCCAGAGCCTCTACTTGACGGACTAAGTATTTTCTTTCCTGTGTGCAATTTACTACAATGGACTCGTCAAGTGTACCATACCGATCTCCTATCTTTGACTGTGATGGGAGCAATTACTCGATAAGTCTCGAGCATGGGCTGTAGTTGTGGACGGTTAGTCACCACTTTATTTGTGAATTAGTTGAAAAGAAGTTAGTCTCCCTGAAATATGTTCCAACTAGAGATCAAATTGCAGACATTTTTTTAATAAACCCCTTGACTCTGAGAGATTCTATTTTCTATTGAAATTTTTGGGAATGTGCAACTTTTCTTCTTGAAAAATTTGGATTTGTTTGACACTATACTTTGACCCTCATATATTAAAGTTTGTTCTTTGGTCGATTATATGTTTTCCAGTCATAAGATCAGAGACACAAGTGTGAGGTCTCAAGATTATAAGACTTGGATGAATTTGCTCTATCATTCTTAAAATAAAGTACTATGGAAAGAATGTTGCTAGAACACTGACCATATGGAAAAAAAATAAGAGACTGATAGACTGACTCAACTAGTACTAAAGATCGAACGTGATTAGGCACACGATCTTTGTGGAAGGATGTTGAATTTTTATCGACATTTGTAACTTTAACACCTCTGTGTCAAAGTATGTGTCAAACTCGTATTTTTTTTTTGTTCTATGTCTGCTATTTTTGTAGTTTGTTACATATTTTAGAGTTTCAAAACTTAACTAATTCATATGTCAAACCTTATTTGCTTACAACTTTGACTAACTTTAACATTAACATTCATATGTCAAACCTTATTTGCTTACAACTTTGACTCTTAAATGTCAAAGTTCTGAATCTGTTTGTTACAACTAATTCCTCTCTTTTAGGAAACTTATATTTATCCGTTTAATGACATTTTTATTGGTCCTATTTATTAGGATTCATATATATTATGCCTATTAATCATGTCTTATTAATTATATACTTTATATTATTATTCTAGGTTGTTATTTTAGTTCCTAAATAACAGGGAGCACCTCTACATGTTTATCTAACCCCCACGTGAGTTAGTGGAGTTCATTTTTATTGTATGAACAGGTAAAGACGTGGAAGAAGACACGATCCATTGCCAAGTAGTGGAAGAAGTGCTCGTGTGCTCCAAGTTCTATAAATAAGAGACGAAGAAGACTAGAGACTTAGAGTTTCAGAGGTTAGACACATCCATACGAGTTCTCTAGGCTGAATCGTCTCTCTCCAATCATTCATCAAGTACACGAAGACTACAATCGAGTTGTGGAATCCATCTCCGGAGAGTGAATCCTACGGTGGAGGAGTAATTGGGTTGTATCGTGTGATTTTGTGTTTGATTGCTTTCGTAGGAATTTTACTAAGGAGTGAACTTAGGAAAATTTCTATCTTGTTTAGTATTTTGTTCTTCACTTGTAAAAACTTTGTTTGAATAAGTGAAAACTATTTTGCCGTGTGGCTCTCGAGGGTTTATGAATTTTAAACCTTCGAACAATTAATTCCGCTGTGTCAAACTCTTTAACTTCCGCGTGTGTTAAAATACTCTGTTTTGCATGTGTCAAACTTTTGTGTTTTACTATTTTGTAGAATTTCTTCAAGGGAGTGAACCAAGAAGAAATTCTATATTGTTTTCGCTGTGAAAATTATTTTCGTAGTGAAACTATTTTGCCATAAGGCACAATTGGATTTATGATTAAAATAAACCTCTTAAAAATTTATTTCCGATGTGTCAAACTCTTTAAAAGTTTATACTTTGACTTTCGTGTGTCAAACATTTTTTTTCTGTATCTTTGACACCATTGTGTTAAACTCGGGCACTATATTATATCACAAGTAGTTGGCGAAATCTGCATACCAAGGTGTCTTGGACTCGTATATCTCTTTCAATTCCCTAGCAGCGCAGATCTGTTCGTCGGGGAATGTCTCTCGGATCATCATCTGTTGATCATCCCCTTCGACCGGTGGCTCGAGTCTTGCAAGGTGGTTGGCAATCACGTTCTCGCTTCCTTTTCTGTCCTTGATCTCCAAGTCAAACTCTTGTAGTAACAGTATCCACCGGATCAGTCTAGGCTTGGCATCTTGCTTTGCGAACAGATATCTGATGGCTGCATGGTCGGTGAAAACGGTTGTCTTTGAGCCTATCAAATATGGCCGAAACTTGTCGAAGGCATAGACAACCGCGAGCATCTCTTTCTCCGTGGTGGTGTAGTTGCATTGGGCTGGATTCATGCTCTTGTTGGCGTACTGAATCACATGGAAGAGTCTTCCTTTTAGTTGCCCCAATACTGCCCCAACAGCAGAGTCACTGGCGTCGCACGTCAATGTGAAGGGCTCATCCCAGTCTGGTGATGTCAGGACTGGTGCAGTTACCAGTGCCTCTTTCAATTTCTCGAAGGCCTTCAAACAATCATCATCAAACACGAAAGAGACGTCTTTCTCCAGAAGGTTGCATAGGGGCCGAGATATCTTTGAGAATTCCTTGATGAATCTCCTATAGAATCCGGCGTGGCCTAGGAAACTTCGGACAACTTTAACATTTGTCGGTGGTGGCATCTTTTCAATGGCTATAACTTTGGCCCGGTCCACTTCTAGTCCTTTGGCTGATACTCGATGTGCTAACACAATCCCCTCTCGCACCATGAAGTGGCATTTATCCCAATTAAGGCATAAGTTTGTCTCGGTGCATCTCTCAAGTACAGTAGCCAGATTCTGCAGACAAACATCGAATGAGCTACCAAAAACTGAGAAATCATCCATAAATACCTCCATGACATCTTCGATCAGATCGTGGAAGATTGCCATCATTCATCTTTGGAAGGTAGCCGGTGCATTGCGTAATCCAAATGGCATCCGACGATAGGCGAATACTCCATAAGGACAGATGAATGTTGTTTTGTGTTGATCTTCAGGCGCCACAGCTATTTGGTTGTACCCTGAGTAACCATCAAGAAAACAATAGAAAGGGTAACCAGATAATCTATCAAGCATTTGATCGATGAAGGGTAGGGGAAAGTGATCTTTGCACGTGGCGGTGTTCAAAGCTCGGTAGTCAATGCAGAACCGCCATCCCATGACTGGTCTTGTCGCAACTTCCTCTCCATCGTCATTCTTCACTATCTGCATCCCCCCTTTCTTAGCTACTACTTGTGTAGGGCTCACCCATTTGCTATCGGAGATTGGGTAGATCATGTCATGGTCTAGGAGTTTGAGAACCTCCTTCTTCACAACTTCTTGCATGATTGGGTTCAATCGTCGCTGTGCTTGTCTCTTTGGTTTGACTTCTTCTTCCAGGATGATTTTATGCATGCACAGCAAAGGGCTGATTCCCTTGATGTCCCCCCAAGTCCATCCGATGGCGGACTTGTGTTTCCGCAGAACTCGCAGCAGTTTGTCCAACTCCCCCTGTGTAAGATAGGCAGAAATAATGACAGGGTAAGTATCATCAGAACCCAGAAATGCGTACCTGAGATGTGCCGGAAGTGTCTTGAGTTCCAGAACTGGTGGATCAGAGCTGGAACACGGCTGCCTCAGGTCACCGTCGATCGACGAAGACCCTCCGTCGATCGTTTTGGTTTTTGCAGCAGCCTCGATCGATGATGCAGTTGCATCGATCGAGGGGAGATTGTTTTCCACCCTTTCTGAGTTTTTCTGGCTGTATCGATCAGGCAGTGGTTCTCTTTTGATTTCTTTTTCCCGAGTTATTTCTTCAAACACGTCCAGCTCCATGACCAGATCCAAGATTTCCTCGGTTGCCTCGTCCAGATTTGTTGACAAGAACAACGAGTGTTGCAAGCAGTTTTCCAGGAAGTCTGGTTTGCTTTTGAGAGAGGTGAATGGAGAAGACATTACCGGGCTGAAGCAGTTGATCATGTGGCATTTTTCTGTGTAGCTTCCATCATTGTGCTTTTGCATTGCCTTGTAGATCGAGAATGTCACCGACTCATTGTTCACTCTGAATGTGAGTTTGCCATCGCGAATATCAATCAATGCTCCTTCGGTCTTCAGGAGTGGTCTTCCAAGGATCAGAGGGATGTTGCGATCCTCTTCCATATCGAGCACCACAAAATCAGCTGGGATAATGAAGTCTTTCACCTTCACCAGCACATCTTCCACAATGCATTTCGGGTAAGTGACTGATCGATCGGCCATCTGAAGCGAGATTGTTGTGGGCTTGATACTTCCGATCTTCAAACGTTTGAATATTGACAACGGCATCAGGTTTATTGAAGCACCGGAATCGCAGAGGACTTTCCCAAAGGTCTCCCATCCGATGACACAGGAGATTGTGAAGGCGCCTGAGTCTTCCCTTTTTATTGGCATCTTCTTTTGGATGATAGCACTGCACTCTTCGAATAGGTTGACCGTCTCATGCTCTAAGAAGGGTTGTTTCTAAGAGACAATGTCTTTGAGGAACTTGATGTATCCGGGCATCTCTTGCAAGGCTTCGACCAATGGAATGTTGATGTGCACCTTCTTCATCATTTCCAGAAAACGTGCATACCTTTCGTTCATCTTGGCCTTGGCAAACCGATGCAGAAATGGCAGACACATTTTCTTGAGAGGTGGAGCAGGGGAAGACGTCGATCGATGAGAATCCGCATCGATTTACGGGGACTTTGATGCTTCGTTGATCGACAGAGGCCTCGTATCGGTCGACGGGACTTCGTCTGCGCTGACCTCTTTGTCTTGCTCGATTTCTCCTTCATCCCGGGTATTTGTCCCTAATTGCGTTGGCCCTTCATAGGACTTACCCCCTCGCAGAGTTATGGCGTTCACTTGATTCCTCTGATTCTGGTTCTTGGGGTTGACCTGAGTGTTGCTCGGGAGTTGTCGGCGATCTTGCTGACTTGATTCTCAATGATCTGCACATGCTTTTGCACCAGATCAACCTTGGTGTTCACGCCCGATATTTCTTTTTTGAGCTTGGCTACCGTATCGGTGGAGCCTTCCATGAACTTAGCCAAAATCTCCTCGAGATTTGGCTTCTTCTTCTCCACTATCGCCCCATCCTGTACGGCGAATCCTGGTAGTGGTTGCTCGGCAGCTTGAGGGTTTGCATAGGAGAATCCAGGGTGATTCCTCGCATGATTAAAGGTATAGGGCTGGTTATGCTGCTGATTGTGTTGCTTAAATCCTCCTCGGTAATTGTTTTG
Organism: Plectranthus barbatus; assembly: GCA_026898455.1. Classification (NCBI taxonomy): domain Eukaryota; kingdom Viridiplantae; phylum Streptophyta; class Magnoliopsida; order Lamiales; family Lamiaceae; genus Plectranthus; species Plectranthus barbatus. Next base: position 142,890 of record JAPKLW010001634.1, on the reverse strand, counting down.
ATAGCCGCCCCTTTGAATGAAATTTACCTCAGCATTGTCCCCCTCAGTTGGAGTCGCGAATTCTTCCTTTAGCTTCTTCAGTTCAGTTGCCAGATCAGGATGTTCGGCGACTTTCTCCACTACTTTCTCGATTGCTTTTACAGGCCGAGTTCGGCATGAGGACCACCTTTGAGTGTTGCTAGCCATCTTTTGGAAGAATTCCATGGCATTCTTTCTGCTCTTCGTCATGACGGAGTCACCTAGTGTGGTGTCCACCAATTTGATGGTCTTTTCATTGAGCCCTTCGTAAAAGGCCTCTGCCTGTTCTCCTGGCGGAAAACTATGTCCGGGCATGATCTCAGCAGCTCTTTGAATCGATCCCACGTCTCACTGAAGCTTTCATCGGGTGGTTGAGCGAACCTGATGATTTCTTTTCTTCGCTGCCTGATGACGTTTGGAGGGAAGAAGTCCTCCAAGAACTTATTCCTCAGTTCAGTCCATGTGCTTATGCTCCCTTTGTCTAATGCAGTGAACCATGATTGTGCCTTATCCCGCAGAGAGAATGCGAACAGACGCATTCGGATGGCACTCTTGCTGACTCCTCCGATTTTGACAGTGTTGCAGAGCATCAGGAACTTATCCAGATGTTCGTAGGGATCTTCAGTTGGTCTTCCTCCAAATTGGTTTTGCTGCACCATCTGCACCAATCTGGTCTTCAGTTCAAAATTATTGGCATTGATGCCAATCCTGAAGTCTATTTCCTTGAACCAAGGTTTATACCGGTTCTGCATGGCCTCCTCTTCTTCCTCATCGTCAGAATGCCCTGGCGGATCCTGGTTGTCATCCTCTCCATTGTCGGGATTGTCATCGAACAGTGGGTTATGGCGAACATCCCTTCCATTCGGGTTGATCCTCTCGAGGTCTCTCTCCAGGTTAAACTGTTGGATATGTGCCCTCATAGCTTGAACTTCTTGGAGAAGCACAACTTGCTCCTCTGCAGTTAGCATTGGTGGTTGCGGTTGAATAAGTTGTGGTTGTTCGTCCATTGCTTGACTGCTTGAGCCTTCCTGAGCACGCTTATTCTTTCGGATCTTTCTGCAAGTGGCTTCAATATCCGGGTGATAATATAGCGGGTCCTTTCCTCTGGCTCGTGTACTCATGCACTACATGTACAGCAAAGGAGGCAGTCAAGTAAGGCTGAAAATAAACGGAACAAACTGAAATACGAAAAACTGAAAATCTGAAAACAAATACGGCGTCGATCGACGAGAATAAGCGTCGATCGACGAGGAAGAAAATATGGCATCGATCAACGAGATTAAGCGTCGATCGACGTGAATTACGAAAATACGAGAAATTAAAGGAAAATACAAAAATTACAGCCTAAATCAGTACTTTAATCACAGATTTAATAGTAAGATTAATTATGTTCATTCCCCGGCAACGGCGCCAAAATTTGATCCCTAAATTATTTAACAAGCGACTTAGCAAAGCTAATAATATAGCGGCAAATAAAATTATCGATCCCACTGGGAATGAAACGACAAAAAATCCTAAATACTAAATCAGGCGTTCTTAAAATACTAGTTAGGAAAAGCAAAGTTTTGGGTTTTGGTTGTTTTGCAAATCATAATCCTTGTCAATAAAAGTAAATAGTAAATTAAAATACTTTGGTTGAAAACGGTTATTAGAAATACAGATTCTAGGAATATCTCCTTATCAAGTATGACATGAATGAATAAATTGATTATTTCCCAATTTTAATTCCTTTTCGTAGTGAAACATCAGAAAAGTATTACGAACTTCTTTGTTGGACAATTCGTAAAGTAGATTAATCAATTACCTATCTCCGCTCGGTGTCAAGATAAATTAATTAACTCCAAAGATCTACAGAACAATCAATCTCCTTCAGTTACGACAAGAAATCAGATTATATTGTGAAAATCTCTTTCGATTGAAAACTATTACTGTTACGTCTCAAGTAATCAACTAGTTAATCCTAAGATGTGGCCAACAAACTCAAGATTATGAATTAAACTCAGATCTCATAAACTACGAAGGGAAAGGGAAAATAATTCAATTAATCAAAACATGCATACATTGATAATTCGAACCCGAGAATCTGAGGAAGAGATTAGTTACACATATTCAGAATAATGTTCATCATAGAAGAATAAAACCTGAATTGCATAAAAATCGGAATCTGAAAATAATCCCACAGAACTCTGTCTTCAAACATAAACTTCAAAAACCTTGGGAATCTCTAATCAATCTTCAATACTAAAATCTTGTAATTATTCTAATGTCTTCTCTTTTGAAAAACGAATTTACATGGCTTTATATAATAGTGGAGAATGTATCATACAATATCTAGGTGTAGATATGCCTTTATCTTCAAAACAGATGCAGACTAGGATTCCTGAACTCGCGTCGATCATGGGAGATTGGCATCGATCGACGCTGGTGAAGAACCCTCGTCGATCGACGTGGAATGGCATCAATCGACGTGGTTGCTGCCTCCGTCGATCTTTTCTTTTCTTCCTTCGTCGATCGCTCCTCCTTCAATCTCCTCGTCGATTGACGAGACATCCTCATCGATTGACGTGGACCTGAAACTGGAAATCGAACTCTTCTCTGTTTGTGACTAAAAACCTGCATGATTCATCAAACACAACATTACGGCTACAAAAGCCAATTCATGCACGAAAAGAAGTACAAAAACAATCTTTACACCACACAATTAGTCAAAGAAGAACCAGATAAGTTGGTGAAAATCCTAACTTATCATAGGTCTATAGGTGTAAGAGAGGATCTGATCTAAAGGTTATCGCCTTTAAAGCATGGTTGGTGGCGAAGAGATTCACTCAATTAGAGAGAATCAGTTATGATGATAATTTCTCACCTGTAGTCGTGCTAAAGTCGATCTGTATTCTTTTATCCATAGTAAATTACATGGACTTTAAGGTTTGGCAAATGGATGTTAGGACAATTTTCCTTAATGGAAGTCTGGATGAAGACATTTATATGCGGTAACCTGAAGGTCATGTAAGGAAAAGCTAAGAGCATGTAGTTTGGAAGTTAAAAAAGTCTCTCTATGGACTTATAAAAACTTCTGGATCTTGGAACATTCATTTTGTCGAGGCAATCAAATCCTTGGATTTGAAAAATGTAAAGATGAAAGTTATGTGTTCAAAAATGAGCAATGGAAACGTGGTGGTATTCTTAGTAATGTACGTAGATGATATCTTCTTATTGGCAACAACTTGAGGGTATTGTTGGACGTATAGGTGTGGCTGTCGAAACAGTAACAAATGAAGGATTTTGGAAATGCTATGTACATTCTTAGTATTTAGATCATTCACGATCAAAATAAGAGAATGTTGCATTTGTACCAAGCTTCCTACATCAACACTGTTATTGTCCGGTTTAGCATACAAAACTCCAAGAAAGGATTTCCACCTTTGTGACATGGAGTTCCTCTGTCTAAGGACACGTGTCCTAAAATGCCAGACAAGATAGAGGAGATTACTAAGGTTCCTTAAGCTATGGCAAGTAGGAAGTCTTATGTATGCTATGTTCTGTACTAGACATGATATCTATTGTGCAGTTGGCATGGTGGCAAGATATCAATCTAACCCGGGTCTGGGGCACTAGACTGCGGTAAAATATGTTCTCAAGTATCTGAAAAGAACTCGAGATTATATGCTTGTTTACCTATTAGACAGTCTGACCCCTTTGGGTTAATCAGATTTAGATTTTTAAGTTGATCAAGATATGAGAAAGTTAACCTTAGGTTATGTGTTTACCTTGGGAGGCGGAGCCTATTACATGGCTGCCTTGGAGGTTGCCAAAGAAGCTGTCTGGCTTAGAAGCTTCTAGTTGGACTTGGGGGTGATTAAGAGTATGCCTTAGTCTATCACGGCATATTGTGCAGTAGCAAACTCAAAAGAACCTAGAGCCCATGTGGCAAGTAAACACATAGAGAGACAGTACCACATTTTACGAGATATCGTAAAGAGCGGTGACGTGGTTGTGGAAAATTTGTGTCGTTGTATAACCTGGTTGATCCTTTCACGAAACTTAGATCTTCGGAAAACACGTAAAGGGTCTTCATTAAACGATACATTGCAGCTACACTTTAAGTCTAAGTGGGAAATTTGTAATGACATGGTACTAAAAGTTTAGCTTTAGTATAAGTGGGAGATTGTTGGAGTATACTGTAAAGCAAAATTTTAAGCGAGCTTTGTCATTTACTTAATCTCCTGTAAATAACTGAAACAAACGTTATCACAATGATGCAATCTCATGATTGCATGTATATCCACTTATCTTATATTGTAGAAAATGTGGTGGGTGCATCGTCCCACTGAAGATCGCATTGTTTGTTTCCTTATAAGATATAAAACATATTCACAACTGAGATAGTTCTGGATAAACTATCGTTTTAGGTTGTAGTATAAACTTGAGATAACTAGTCTTGGTTATTAGTTTATGCTAGTGCGTGGTGTCGCATTGAATGGATCGCGTCGAGACGTGTTCTTCTGTTTTGACTCTGTGAAGAACCAAGGTCTCGGCGACTTTGATAATTCTCAACCCTAGATGTGATATTTAGATATATGCAAATGATTGTTTGTTACTTCGACTTACCATGGGTGAGAATCAAAAGGATGATTCAATATGCTCCGTATCTTGGGTAACAACATTATTTGTATGTGTTTATAAAGTCACATTAGGGCACCGTAACCTGGACATCCAGGTTGATGACATCCCCTTAAGGAGTTCATAAGTTATCGTATTAAACCCTGCAGGTGGAATTTATTCCAATACGATAATAATGTTGAGCGGTTACTACTTAAAGATTAAGATATTAATTAATTAATGCTGTCAGAGCTTTTAGTTAATTAATGGATGTGCATTATCTTAAACACGGGGAATTAATTAAGTCAAATAGAAGCTCTAATTCACATCGGGATAGGATGATAGTTGCAACATTAATTCTCTAGTGGAATGAATTAATGTTATAAGTTCAAATTATATTCTGGGCTGAATATATGTCTTTGACCATATGGGAGGCCCAATCCTGTATCTTCTAGAGATCCCTGGCCTGGCCCAATTAGAAACCCTAGAAGATGCCTATAAATAGGATCTTATGGTTGAGAGAAAAACCTAGTTGTCATTCTCCATAAGCTCATGTGTTGAGCGACGCCTAGGGTTTAGTTCTCTCAAACATTTTAGATCTAGTATTTTGGATTGGCATCTACGATTTGGAGGATTGCTGTCCACCCGACATCCTATCGTGGTTCGTGGGACACAGGCTAGAAGATCTCCAGTGGAATCAATCTCAAGATCTGTAGATCTGGTAAGGTAATCACTAATCTCCTTGATTTAATTTAATTAAACCATGTATGTGTATGTTTGGTAACTAACATCGATCGTGGGGACGATCCGCCTTCACCGGCGTATTCCTTCAGCTATATCCTTTTGCCACCAACCTGGCCTTAAATGTCGTTATGTTACCACTTTAATCCTTCTTTCTCTTGTATACCCACTTACTGCCTATGGCCCAAAAACCTTCTGGCAGTAAGGATTTCTGGTACACATCCATAGCTGTAATCGATTCTATTTCAGAATCCATGGCCTTTCGGCATTCATTAGGATCTTTGTCACTTATAGCTTCATCGTATGTCCATGGGACGGTATCATTCAGTCCGTCTTCATGGATTAAGTCAGAAGACTCTCCCACGAGCATATACCGTTCAGGTTGCCGAGACAACCTCCCACTATGACGAGGCCCCTTCAATGTGTCTGTGTTTGGTGCATTCACTTGTGATTCACCATCTTGCACAGGCGGTCGTGCACCTGGTTCCATACCCAACTCAGGTATGCTCAGGTTGCCACGGGGTTCTCCTGATGGATTTCAATTGTTCTCTTCAATTTCTTGAAGTACAATCTCGCTCTTGGTCTTGTGGTTCCTTATGAATTCATCTTCCAGATATCTTGCGTTGGTACTCACAATGACTTTCTGGTCATCTGGATCATAAAAGAAACCACCCTTTGTTTGTCTGGTATAGCCTACAAACAGCATTAACTTAGACCTTCCTTCTAATTTGTCAGCTTCCTTATTCAGTACGTATGCTAGACAACCCCACACTCTTAACTTGGACAAAACAGGCTTGTGTCCATACCAGAGTTCAATTGGAGTTTTAGGAACTAATTTAGATGGAACTAAGTTAATTAAGTACGCCGCTGTTTTTAGTGCATACCCCCAAAGGAAATGGGCAGGCTGGCATAGCTCATCATTGACCTAACCATTTCTAACAGAGTCTTATTTCTTCTCTTTGCTACACCATTTGGCTGAGGGGTGCCAGGTGCAGTCCACTGGGAGGTAATCCCTTGATCTGCTAGCTACTGTAAGAACTCATTGCTGAGGTACTCACGACCACGATCAGATCGTAGTCTCTTTATGGTCTTGTATAACTTGTTCTCTACCTCAGCCTTGAACTCCTTGAATTTATCTAGGCATTCAGACTTATAGTGAAGCAGGTAAATGCGTCCATATCTAGAGTAGTCTTTTATAAAGGTGACAAAGTATCTATGCCCACCATGGGCTTGTGTTGACATAAGTCCACACAGATCGGAGTGGATGAGGTCTAACAAGTCACTTGCTCGAGACTCTGTTGCCTTGAAAGGCCTAGTCGTCATCTTCCCCTCTATTCGAGACTCACAAACTCTATGTGGAACTACTTGGAATGGATCCATAATTCCACAATCAATGAGTTTCTTAATTCTTTTAAGATTGACATGATCGAGTCTCAAGTGCCAAATATATGTTATATCCTCACTTGAAGAAAATTTTCTTTTCTGTTGGTTAGACAAATTATATGCCTCTTTCACTGTTGGTTTGTTTGAACATGTAATAACTTAAAGAGAATCTTTCAATGACCCATGAAAGATAACAACGTTATTTCTCATGATAGAAATATCTCTACCAAAAATAACAGAAAATCCATCATCAAAAAGTTTGGAAACTGAAACCAAGTTTCACCGAAAAGTCGGCATAAACAAAACATCTCTTAGTGTTAAAACATTATTGCCAAAACATAAAGTAACATCTTCAATTGCTGCAACAGAGACTCTAGCAGCATTTCCCAAGGAGATGGTAACCTTGCCATCTTCAAGCTCTCTAGTTAGCTCGAACCCCTGCGTAGAGTAACAAACATGATCAGTAGCTTCAGTATCCACTATCCACGAATGGATCGAAACTGATGCTAAACATGTTTCAATAACTAGTGCAGAAGATGACGTACCATGTCCCTTGGTGACAAACACTAGACAATTTACTTTATAGTGACCCTACCTTTTGCATGCTGAACAGAACTTTCTTTTCTAAACTTTGCCTCCAAATCTTTCTATAGAACTATCACTAGTCGAATTCTTCATGCTTACATCCTCTACACTCAGAAGTGGAAAGTGATAGTCAAGCACAACAACAGACAAGGAGTCATTGATCTGTTGAGCAGCCTCCAAGAAACTGATCAACTGATCCAGAGTGAACACCTTGTCTTCGACTATGGAAGTGAAGTCATAGTAAGATTCTGGATGGGAGTCGTATATGACATCAGTGAATAACTGATCATTCATATTTCCACCATTTAAGATATAGAATCTTCTGAGGCGATCCATGTGCAGCACATGCTCCCTAACATTACCACCCTGTGCCAGCTTACATTTCACAATTCTCATTATGAACACGGCACTGGCAGTTTGTCCAAGCCTACCATAAGTCATAATCAGGTCTCTTCAAATCTCAACAGCGTCAGTACAATACTGATACTTGAGCTGGAGCTCCTCAATCATGGATGACCTGAGCATTGATAATAACTTATCGTTGTTCGTCATCCATTTTTCAAAAGAGCTCCTAGAGGAGTCTGAGGACTCAATGAAAGGTACAACTGGACGAGGCACAAGTAACACAAATACAGTCTGTGTAGCAAACATGCATCGCTCCATGAGCCATTTCCATTCCAGGAAATTAGAACCCCTCAAGGGATTTTGTGCCAAAATACGAATAATGATAGACATATCTGAAAATGAATAAATAAATAAATAAAGAACATACAACAGAATAATTGAAACAAATATGCATATTAACCTTTAGATAAAAACATTACAATTTGTTTCCTCCAATTGCCCAAGCTAATTCATCGCAAGCTACCCGAGTAGACGTTTACGACAAACACTCAACCAGATCAAATGATCCTTTCATTTGTTAACATGTCAGGTATCCAATGACAAAAGAAATTAATATTGGAGATTCCAAGACCATATTCACCTATCCGGAGCTGGGACATCACAACTAAGTTATACTCCAGGCAACATCTAAGCCAAAGTAACCACAATCCTAACTCCGAATGTAAAATGACTATTTAGCATACGTACTGGACCCATACCGCATGCCCTTTACATTCTTTGTTATCCCATTTAAATTAATCTTAGAGTTGTGAAAGTTGTCTCAATGCAAGCTACCCGAGTAGTCATTGCTTAGAGGCTCCCACTTCATCGATCTTCATAGGTTCAATCTGGGATATGAAACAAGACATTAATGCAGTGCCTTGTCTTGTTTGAACAGGATTTCCCACATCATCTAGAACAACTTCTATAGGATGATCTCTTAGCCAACTGGGCTTCTTCACAGGTACGACTTCAATGGGAGCTACTGGAGTCTAAAAAACTGCTAGGGGTTCTTGGTGAGATGGTTTACCTCCTTGCTCGGAAACTGGATTTAGCTCAGCAACTGGCAGGTCAGTTCGAGCTTATACCTCAACTGCTTTAGGAATGACTTCCTTGGCTTCAGGTTGCTCTACTTCCAAAACTGTTGCAATGGCTTCAGGTGGCTTCTCTTCGTTTTGATCTTCTATGTTTACGAAATTTAAGGCCTCAACAATGACATTAACATCTTTGGCCCTCACGACTGTTTGTAGTCCAGCCGAGGGAACTGGAGTCTCAGGAACATCATTCATAGATCTAGTAAGAGGAACTGTTCGATTATGATCAAGATCAGTTTTTGGTTCCTCATTGACATCCTGGATCTCATGATTTTCCAAACCCAGTTCTTGAAGTGTCCTGCTCACTAAAGTAGCTCCATAAAAAACAACATGACATGTTATCTCCACAAGTTGGGTGGTCTTATTGAATACCCTATATCCCTTATATAAAGGGTGTTCATAGCCAAGGAACACACCTTCATCAGCCTTAGGGGTGAAGGTACTCAATTTGGACTTCCCATTGTTGTGAATATAACATGGAAAACCGAATGCACGAAGATGAGCTAAAGAAGGCTTACGACCATTGTATATCGCGTAGGGAGTCTTGTGCAGCCGCGTGTTGAAAGCACTATGATTTTGCGTGTAGCAGGCTGTCATCAAGGCTTCTCCCCAATATCTTTTTCTAAGGTCCGTTTCAGCCAGCATGGTCCTCACTGCTTCTTTGAGTGTTCTATTCCTTCGCTCAGCAAGGCCATTTAATTGAGGAGTTCTTGGAGTAGACTTCTCATGCCCAATTCCAATTTCAGCGCAAAAATCCATGAGGGGTCTTGGCTGTTTCTCGAGTTGGCAAGCTTTACAAACTAGGTTGTGTTTCGCTAGATTTCTGATTAAGTTGAAGTTCAGGTGATTTAATCTTTTTATGCCACAACCAGTTTACACCAACTGAAGAACTGTGCGCCATGAGGCAGGTTCTTTCTTCTCCAATGGACCAATCTACAATGTAGAGATCACTTTTCCTAATGCCTCTAATTTTGGTCTCGTTGGTCAGCTGTCTATGATGTGGCACTGTGATTCTTCAAAACTGACAATGTAGCCACTTTCGCTCATCTGGCTTATGCTTAGAAGATTATGCTTTAGATTGGTGACTAAAGACACGTTTTCGATGATTATGCCATTATGCTCCACGCATCCTTTTCCAACTACTCGACCATTGGCCTTCTTTCCAAAAGTGACAGATGGTCCTCTGCACATCACAAAATCCTTGAGTAGATTCTTTTCTCTCGTCATGTGTGCCGAGCACCCACTATCCAAGATCCATAATCTTTCTTTGTTCTGAGAACACTGTCCCTGCAAGACAGAAAATCTTATATAGGTCCCCGCATCCTTTTAGGTCTTGTAAAGTAAGTTTTCTGGATCCATCCTTTTGGTATCCCAACTTATTTCACTTTTACTGTTCGTGAAACTGAGTCACTCTTTATTGATTGATTAACCTTTCTCCAGAAATATTGTATGATGTTTGGATGCATGTTAGAGAAGGTTGTGGTGTGTGAACTCTTTTTGAAATTGTTGTTTTTGAAAGAGTCTCGAGAAATAGTTCTCGGGTGTTTCGCCATCATAGTCTTAGGATAATAAAACTTTCTCGACTCAGGCTTTGAATATGTGTTCTTTCTATTTGGATAACTGTTATAATGGAATTGAGTTCTATTATAACCTCTCGGATTTCTATCTGGTTGTCGAACTGACTCCCATGCAACATTTACTTGTTGCTCAGTCGTTATTGTTGGTAAAACTGGATTCCTTGCAGTTTGAACATTACGCCTATCCAGATTTGAAGAAAAGTCAGTTTTCCTCTCGACAGTTTGTTTGTTCAGTTTATGAACTGTGTTAACCCCCTATCGAGGTACCAGTTTGGAATCAGATTTTGACCAGCATTTGGTGTTTTCCTTTTGTTTGACTGGCTCTTTGGATTTGACTTTACTTTTTTCCAACACTCTGCCTGAACTGAATTTTGCTTTGACAAATCTTAAAAATGTGTTCTCAGTTCCTGAAGTGGATGCATGTTCGTAAAAGACTTCCTTTTCATTTTGGTGATCCATAAATCCAAGTTTGTATTTATCGGATGGTCGTTTATTCGCATTCAAAATTTCTTTTAGTTTCTTTGAGCTATTTTTAGAAGTACATTCACAATTGACAGGCTCAGTTTTCTTCAAAGAATCACATTCCATTGAAACTCTTTCAAAACTTTTAAGAAGTTTGGAATTTTTTCCTTGAGTTTTTCATATTTCTCCCTGATCGACCTCGTCTTAGCGACTTCATAGGTCAAAACTGAAATCTCTGATTTTAGTGAGGCATTTTCACTAGCTAATGCATCTTTAATCTCATGAAATTTCTCAACATCTTCTATAATGTTTTCTAGAGAAAAATCTTTTGAATTTGAACAAAAAATTCAGAGCTTTCATCTATGTGTGTAGATGTAAGAGATAAAGGTAGATGAGTTGTTGCCACTATTTCGCAGTTTGAAGCGTCGTCTTCTTCATCAGTAACATCTCCATCCACAGCTTTCATGAAAGCTAATAGTGCTTCCTCGTCATTCTCATCCTCGGATGTGTAATAACCATCATCATGATTTGGGATGTCTGGCACTATTGTTTTGGACAACATCGCTTGGGCCACAACTTTAGAGGCTCTCCTTTCAAATACCTTCCTAAGTTTATCTATCTCCTCTTGAGAAACTAGAGGGCAATCGTACTTCAAGTAATCTGGAGAGTTGCATTCATAGCACGTGCGTGGCTCTGTCTTTGTAAACCTTTGCTCACTGGACTGAGCTTCCTTCCTTTTTCCTTTAGCCTTCTCAAGGAGTACGGCCAGGTTCCTCATCTCTTCCTCTAGTTTGGCAAGTGACAAGTCAGTATCCTATTTTTGAGTTGAGGTGGAGGTATCCTTCATTGGTGAGGATTGATAGGCAGTTTTCTCGAACTAAACTGGCTTCTTCTGTCGTATTTGGAATTCTCTCTTTACGAAGAATGTAACATCATCATTAGCTGCTGAATTCGGAGTTCTTACAACTTCATTTTTGTTCACCATCTGAATATCCCATTCTTGGGCTTGAAGTTCAGAAAACAACTCTTTGGTGGACATTTTCGAGAGATCCATTGTCTTTAAACTGGTGGTTTTGACAAACTAGTCTTTCTTTGGCATGCGTGAGAGAATTTCGGCATTCATGTCAGCCACACTCTCTTCTTTTCCAACACCTTTCATCTCACTGACAATGGCGCTGAACCTTGCTTCCGTTGATTTGGTCGTTTCACCAGGCAGCATCCAGAATGATTCGTATTTGTCAACGCACATTTGTTTCTTATTGCATTTCATCGCCTCAGTTTCCTTAGTAAGATCATTAATCCAATCCCATAGTTCTTTAGCACTGTTGTTTTCTATGGCTTCGTCCATGAGAGATTCTGGGAGAGATTGCACGATCATTTCTTGAGCGATGGGATCAAGTAGATGACGTTTCTTGTCTTCAAGTGTCCACTCTTCAGGTGGTTTGCCGACCATTTGAACACCTTGATCATCTTCTCTTCCAAGCCGGATACTAATCTTCTGGATCTTTAGAGGTCCACTCTTCAAGGCTTCATCCATTCCTGGATGTTGAGCCCTCAGTGATTTGAGTTGCCTCTTCTTCCATACCTCGAACTTCTCTGGGTGGTACTTTGGAAGACTTTGATAATTCATCATTATCTTAATATAATCTGCTCGCTAATCACACTTAACAAACAAATAAGAGTGAGGGGAAATATAGATCTTGTCCTAAGCGACTCAATAGAGGACATTATAGAAAGACCGACCTGGCTCTGATACCACTTGTGGGTCCCTGATCAGTGTATGGATAAATGTGCAGCCGATGTTTTTACAAGCAGTTGCACTCAGAAACTGGGGTGTCAGTTTCCCAGTATAGGTATAATAAAAACTATGTTAGTCGAGCAGTTTAGATAGTTGGTTTTCAGATATACACTTCAACACTTCGGTAAAATGTTGAAGGTTTTAAAACTCAATTGAGAACTATGTAAAGATAAAGGTAAATGAAAAATGTAAATGAGACAGGATATTATAGTGGTTCGGAGCCTTAAGTCTTACGTTCACTCTTCGGAAATTAATTCGGTAATTCACTAAGAAATGAAGTATACACTCCTCACGATCTATATCCAATCACCATGAAACCACTGTTCGTAGCAAACTGGATCACTCACCCAGGTAGATGAACTTCAATCCATCTTCAGTTCCTCGAAGCCAGGTAGCACCTTGAAGTGTTCTCAGAATTGGTACTCGTCGAAAACGGATTGAGGACAAACCTCCCTTCTCCTTCTCCGGTGGATGGATGATTGAGTTCTTCCCAGAACACTTGAATGTTGGCAAAAGCCCGTAAGAACCTTTTCCTCGACTGAGAACTAGGCTGCTATGTTCTTACTTGAAAAGTAGGAACACCAAGAAAATAGACTAAGTCGAAAGACTTAATCCTCGTGTACTCAAAGGTCACACGGTGAATCACAGATAATTCGTGTTCAATAAACGAACCAGGGATTTAATGTCTTCTCGTTTGAGAGCTTTTAATGCTTTGAGCTTTAAATTCGGGAATGTAATGACAAGGTTTGTAAGTGCTGTGTATGTTGTCTCTCTGGTCCTTCTGCTATTTATAGTTGAATCTTCAAAAAGTAGCCGGTAGAGACAATTTGAATGGTGTCCAATCAATGGTCATACTTTTCTGTAAAGCAAACCTGCTCCGCTGCCTTTTTCTGAACACTGCCATACTTTTGCAGAGACAGTTTTGTCCTGTTGTGTCAGACTTGAGCAACGTTGTACTGCAATCATAACTGAGTGTAAATTTGTTCCTTATCATTGTGTTTTCAATGCTCTTTATTACTGTTCGGCCTCTTGCTTTTCACGTAGTCCCTTTGGCATGAAACTATGCTGGTCTAAAACTATAAGCGCCTCTCGCCAGTTTCTTTATAAAAACCGTGTTCACAATTTTCATTGTTGTTGCCTCTTTGACAGTTTAAAACTGTCTGCACAGTTTTCTCGCAAGATGTTTCAAAAACTGTCTTCATAGTTTTCTTCGCATGTCGCTTCTTGAACTGTCTTCATGGTTTTCTTCGGACCCTATGTCCTGACAGTTTTGTCCTAAAAAAATGTTCCTCTGTTATTGGTGGTTTTGCCTTACCCAAACTATTACAACTCGATTATCCTATACAAGGATTACATGAAGTAATAACTCTAATGACTAATCTTGGTATTTAGTTCTTGACACATCAAAATATCAAATTAAAGGTGGGATTTCTACATCAACACCTAACAAAAGATAATTGCTTAAATAAAGAGTTCAATATAAACCTCTATATCTTCATCAACAAATGATAGAACTCTTTAATATCTAGTACTAAATTGATCATCTCGATGAGTTATACTAGTATGTTGCACACATACGAGCATCAAAGTTGTGGTTTGATCGAGAATAAAAAGATAATTGCTTAAATGAGGAGTTTGGTATTAACAAGATATCTTTATCAACAAACAATGTAATGGTATGAAATGTTGTACCAAATCGATTGTCTCGGTGAATTCTACATGTATGTTGCACACATTTGAGCGTTAGAGTTTTAGTTTGATCAAGAATCAAAAGATACGTGTTTAATTAAAGAGTTTGGTATAAACCTTGATATCTTCATTAACAAATGATGGAACTCTTTGAAATGTTGTGCAAAATCAATTGTCTTGATGAGTTCTACAAGTACGTTGCACATATTCGAGTAACTGAGTTGTGGTCTGAACGAGAATGAAAAGATTAGTGTTACAATGAAGAGTTCGGTATAAACCTCAATATGTTTATCAAATAACAATGGAATACTTCAAAATCTTGTACCATATTGATCGTTTTGATAAGTCCTACAAGTTTGTTACACACATTCGAGCATCGGAGTTGTGGTTTGATCGGGAATCAAAAGAGATGAGCTTAAGTGAAGAGTTCGTTATAAACCTCGATATCTTCACCAACAAACATTGGAAAACTTTGAAATATGTTACTAAATCCATCGTCCCGATGTGTTCTACAAGAATGTTGAACACATTCAAGCATCGGACTTGTGCTTTGATCAGGAATTGAAAGATTAGTGCTTAATTGAAAAGTTCGATATAAACTATGATATCTTCATAAAAAATGATTTAACGCATTGAAATCTTATACCAAATTGATCATCTCGATTAGTTCTACAGGTTTTTTGCACACATTCAAGCATTAGAGTTGTGGTTTGATCAGGAATCAATATATAGTGCTTAAATAAAAAGTTCAGTATAACCTTCGATATCTTCATCAACAAACAATGGAACTCTTTGAAAACTTGTATCAAATCATTCATCTCGATGAGTTCTACAAGTGTATTGCACACATTCGAGCATCATAGTTGTGGTTTGTTCGGGAATCTTAAGATAAGTGCATAAATGAAGTTTTCGGCATAAACATTGATATCTTTATCAAAAAATGATGGAACTCTATAAACTCTTGTTCCAAATCGATCGTCTCGATGAGTACTACAAGTATGTTGCTCACATTAGAGCATCCAACAAGTGCATTAATCAGGAATCAAAAGATAAGTGCTTAAATGAAGAGTTTGGTATAAATCACAATATCGTCATCAACAAAAGATAGAAATCTTTAAAATCTTTTACCAAATTGATTGTCACGATGAGCTCTACAAGTATGGCATTCGTGCATCACAGTTGTGGATCTAAAGATAAGTGCTTAAATGAATAGTTCGGTATAAACTACAATATCTTCATCAACAAATGTTGAGTTCTACAAGTTTGTTGCACACATTCGAGCATCGAAGTTTTGGTTTGATTGTGAATCAAAAGAGAAGTGATTAAGTGAAGAGTTCGGCATAAACCACGATATCCTCATCAACAAACAATGTAACTCTTTAATATCATGTAACAAATCCATCATCTAAATGAGTTCTACAAGTATGTTGCAAACATTAGAGCATCGGAGTTGTGGTTACAAAATGCAGCGACCGTTTAACGTCCACAACTGCCCCCAAATTGGCGATTATTTACATAACTGCCATCAAACAAGGCAGCATGCCTCTCCGCCAGGCCCTAACAAACCACAATCCCATGATCCACTATTGAATCTAGGGATGAGGTCGAAAACTGACATCATGTTCCTGCAACAATCCACCAAAGACCACACCAGGGATCGCTCATTGACCTCATCCTAAGAAAGCACATCAATCACTCTTCCAAAGATACAAAGCCAACCACATAGACCGTCCGACCCCCACAGTCAGCTTAAGCTACAAGGATCAGCCCACCTGATCAGAGAGAGCCACTCATGTCGGCACCAATGATGCCTATTTCCTACAAAAAATACTAGTGGAGTTTGTCCGGCTGTGACAAGCATAATATGTCCAGCAAGAGCCTCCGAGGACTCCCAAAAAGTACTCAGACACACCGAGATTGCTAAGGACTGTCCCACGCCAATCTCTGAAGTGATATCAAAGTGCACGCCTGAGAGCCCCACTCTCATGCAAGAGAACATCTCCTGAGCTGGTCCTGAGGAACCGCATGAATTTCGGAACTGTGCATAGGCCCTTGAGATCGGCTTGCCAAAGCCACCCAACACTAACGCACACGAATGCCCACAAGGGGCAGACATGTGAATCAAGTCAACCTCTGGGTCACCTAAATTTGTTCAAACGAACAGGCGAACCTTCGGGAATACACCCTGGGCCCTCAGGAACGTCCCCCGAGGTATCCCTAGACTCCGCACTTTGATCCAAAAATGACAACAGTGTTTGGCTAAGACCCCTATCAGGGATATGCCCCTAAGCTAAATGGGCTATTGTTCAGGTTGGGCCCAATCGGCCCAAATCAAGCAAGACTGATTCTAATCCTGCAAAACGGGTCGAGATGGATGTATGCCAATGTTGGGAAATTATTCATGAATCTTCTTTAGGACAATATTATAAAAGGTTTTGTTGGATCAAACCTTAGTAGATGGAACTCTAGCATAGGCTAACAACTCTTGTAATGTCCTGTATAGGTGAATATTGAGTTGTAATAGAATAGGTTGCTAGAAGCACCTCCAGCAAACGTCAAAGGATGTTAAGTGTAAGAAGGGTTGTGGTAGCAGAATGCTGAGGCGTAAGCATTTGCTAACACACCGCAAATTGCTAAAGGCGTTAGCAATCCAAAGTTGAAGGTAGCAGACCGTCCTGGAGAAGCTTAGCAAAGCGAAGTTTAAACGGCTGCTACACCGTATTTCTGACCCACCAATGCGCGAGGACTTAACTTGTCAGAAGTAGGTCGGAAAGTTTGTACGAAGTCAGAAAAAGTTTGTGAAAGTCTACCTGCTTTTAGACGAAAGATTCGTTGTGTCTAACGGATATGGAGATTCAAGTTTTGAATCTCCAACTATAAAAGACAAGTCAAAAGGAAGGAAAGACTACTGCTCATTCTTACACTAACTCGCACTTGAGAGATTCCGAAAGACAAAAAGCAAAAACACTTGTGAGCAGTCTGTTGAACGCTATTGTCCAGATACATTGAAAGCCTTTCAACAACCAAAGTGTCCCATTGAATATCTGACACTTATTTAGTAAGATTCTTCAATTGATTCAAGAATCTTCAATCATTGGGATCACTTCCTTTATTAGAAGTATCTTGCAGTCAATTCTTGAAAAGGAACTAATTAAGACGAACATTGAAGTCGCAATTGAAGGACAGTTCAGAAGAAACTTTAAATCTTCCAAAAGTGGGAAGAGCGAGTTTGACGAAGGTGCGCCCTTGACTCAGCTGGAGCCACACCTGAGAAGTTCGGGGTTTCGGAAGATAGCCGTGAAGTAGCCAGACCAAACGTCGGCTGCCTGTTTTATTGGAAAGGCAACTCTTTGTACACCGTATACTTACTTAGTGAAAATCTTAACGATTCGGCTAAGGAGTGGACGTAGATCATTTGATCGAACCACTATAAACTCTATGTCTTTGCATTGTTTACTATTTTATTGATTACTGTGCAACTGCGATTTGAAACCTAGCAACAAAGTTGCTAGTGTATAACTGCAAAAAGAACTTAAGTAAACTCGAACAAAACCCCATTTGAAAATAACCTAAAGTGCAAGTGAACGTTATATTATTCCGTTGCATTTCGTGTTTGTATTTTATCTCTACCACGATGACTCTGATTTTAGGGACTAACAAGTGGTATCAGAGCAGGAGGTTGAGAAACCGACTGCTTCTGAGTCGCTTAGGACCTAGATCCTAGTTTTTCCTTGCGCTCTTACGTTATTTGTGTTTGTGTCTAACGAAGCTCAGGTGAAGATAATCAAAATGACGAATCATGCTCTTCCAAAGTATAACCAGGATGGGTTTGAAAGCTGGAAGAAGAAGGCCATGATCGAGCTGCAGAGCATACATCCAGAAATGAGGGACATACTCGAGAATGGTCCCATAGAGATCCTGAAGGTGAACACCGCACCACCTGGACCTGCTGATGGTCCACCTCGTCCTGAGATGGTGAAAAAGCCCTTTAAGGATTGGACCCTAGAAAACAAGAAGAGGGGCCAGCTGGAGTACGTCGCCATGAAGTTAATCACGGATTGCCTACCTCCCTTGATGGCTGAAAAAGCTCTAGACTATAACACAGCCAAAGAGATGTGGGACTACATATGCGAAGTCTCTCAGGAAACGGAACAAATGAAGCGAAATAAACTCCAGGTAGCTGTGGATAAATATGAATCATTCGCTATGGTTGGTGAAACCATTCAGTTGATGGAGGAAAGATTCAATACAATCATAGGAGAACTCAAAAATGTCGACAAGACCTATGACAACGGGGAAATGAATAACAAAATTATATCCAAGATTTACCCCAGAAGTGACTGGTTTGTCAAGATGACAAGCTTAAGTGAGAAGGATCTTAGTAACATGTCTACTGCTGAACTATTCTCACAATTAAAGGCACATGAATTTATCATTCAGCAGTCGAAGAAGAATGAGGCTGCTATAGTACATCGTAATGCAACAAGTGCTGGAACTCAAGAGGATGTAGCATACTTTGTCAAGAAGGACGGAAGCAAATGGAAATCTCCTAGGAAACCGTTCCATAACCAGGAGAGATCAACCTCAGCAGTACCAATCAAGGAGACTCCCTCAACTTCTAGCTCAAATAGTGAAGATCAAAAGATAAACGAGTTGGAGGAGCAGATGAAGAAAATACAAAAAATGATTTTGGAAGCTGAGGCCGAGAAGGAGGCGAAGGCAGCCTCAACTCAGCGCTCCACCGAGAAAAAGATCAGGACGTGTTTTGAATGCCAATCTCCTGATCACCTGAAGCATGATTGCCCAAGGGTGCGTCCTGAAGAGAGAGAAAGTTTGCGGCAAAGATTTGAAAGGCGAGCGGTTCGAGCAGTGACAAAGGTGTTGCTAACGCGGACAGAAGTCCCAGATATTCCTGACAACAAAGAGGAATATTACCCTACTGACGAGGAAGAGGAAGCCTTGATGGTTTTCATGGCAAGAATCGTTGAAGATGGTGAATCATCTGCTGATGTTGAGCAACCTTCCGAATTGGCTCTAGCAGTCAACAATCAGGAGGTAACATCTATTGCTAATACTTCAAACTCAGCACACACATTTGAATCGGAGGATTCCTTCTTGGATTCCGAGGAAGATTATCTTACCAAAATTTCATTAGAATTTTCAAAAGTTTATTCTTTGAAAAATGCTATTGTAAAAGATAATTCCTCACTTAAGAAAAAAGTCATAAACCTGACCGATGAAGTCGAGAGACTAAGGTCCGATAGTGAGGATTTGTCAAAACTTAGAGCTGAATTCTCTGAACTTTCTGAAAATTTTAAAAATCTTGAAAAAGAGAATCATGTTTTGAAAAATAATGCTAATGAAAAATGTATTTGCAAATATACGACAAGCCAGGATATTTTAAATAACCTGGTTAGCCGACAGAGACGTCATGGTGACCGATCTAGAATAGGGCATAGTCGTTATAGCAATACAGAAACTCCGAAGCAAACCAAGAACATAAAATGTGTTTCTGCGGGAAAATAATTCACCGATGGTAAAGGCACAGATGAAATGATTGCTGAATCGTCAAATGCTAAGCAGAATATCAAACAGACTGCTGGACCCAAGCAGAGTGTCAAGCACAATGCTAGACCTCAGCAAAACGTCAAGCAGAATGTGAGATTTCAGTAGAGTACATTAAGATGTGCTGGATCTCAACAAAGTATTTATTATAAGTCTGCTAAGAAGATGTATTCAGAAAATTCCAGGACAAAGGATGAGCACTATGTTTCAAGTGCTAGGAAGCCATATCCTAACTATGCTAGGGGTAAACAAATTGCATATCATTCAGTGAAACCCCAATACCATCACTATACACAACATGGGAGAAACACCTATGTGAGGCCTGAGTCCAGATATACATATCATCAAAGGACGATGAAGGAAAAGAAGCACAACACACAACCACACGCATGCACACACCAAAAGGTTGAGAAGGTTATCAAAAAAGGATCTCAAGGAGAAAACCTTGAAAATTACTAAAATGTGGGTTCCGAAAGGAGCAATGACACAAGCTAATCCTTCAGGCCCGACGCGAAACGGGGACCTAAATCAACCTAATTGCTTTTGCAGGATCAGGATCCAGATGCAAAGACATTCAGCAGTCTGTTCTCAGACATTCAGAAATCATATGACGTCTTTGCTTGGGTCCAGCAGTCTGTTTGATATTCTGAATATCAAACAGACTGCTTTTGCAGGATCAGGATCCTAGACAGTGGTTGCTCGGCGCACATGACGGGGGACGAAGAACTGTTCTCAGACATTCAGAAATCATATGGTCCATCTTTCGTGTTCGGAGATAACAGTAAAGGCAGAGTACTTGGTAGAGGATGTATAGAGCATAATGGTCTAAGGACTGTTAACGTTGCTCTTGTATCAAATCTCAAGCATAATCTGCTAAGCATAAGCCAACTATGCAAAAATGGGTACACTGTTTCATTTATTCATTCTCGTTGTTCAATTACTTACAATGTCACAGGAGAAGTGAAACTTCGAGGTATCCGGAAAGGTGGTCTGTATGTTGTTGATTGGCAAGTGGCCGACAACATTCATGCTTCTTAGCTTTAAGCAAAGAGGAAACCACATGGCTATGGCACAAGAGGTTAAACCATTTAAATTTCAAAACCATTAACCATATTGGCAAGAATGAGCTTGTTGCAGGTCTGCCTGATGACATCACATTTTGTAAGGAAGGCGTATGCAAAGCCTGCCAACAAGGGAAGCAGACCAAAGGATCATTTCGTTCCAACCCAGAAAAGGCTACCTCAAGTAGGATCCTTGAGCTATTGCACATGGATCTATTTGGCCCAGTCACTCCACCCACTGTAAGTAGAAAGATATATACTCTTGTGGTGGTTGATGACTATTCTAGGTATACTTGGGTTCGTCTGCTCAAGACCAATGACGAAGTGAAGCTCATTCTGCCTGACCTAATTCTCAAGGAGCAAAACAGTAAAGAGATTATTGTAAAGAGGATCCGTTCGGACAATGGTACCAAATTCTGTAATGGAATCCTCATGGATTTCTGCGCAGAGGCTGGTATTGGTCATGAGAGGTCCACTGCTAGGACTCCTCAACAGAATGGTCTAGCAAAGAGAAGGAATCGGACGCTGAAAGAGGTAGTGCGGTCTATGCTAGCTGACGTTGAGTTACCTGCTAAGTATTGGGGAGAAGAAGTGATGACGGCCGGCTATACGCAGAATAGAAGTTCCAAGACCGGCCAATTTGACAAGTCTCCTTATGAAGTATATAACGGTCGTAAACCTAATCTAGATCATCTTCGTATTTTTGGTGCAACATGTTATATCCATAACAACGGAAAGTCAAAACTTAACACCTTTTCGCCTAAGTCAGATGAGGGTGTACTTCTTGGATATGGTCACCCCACTCACAAAGGCTATAGAGTGTTAAACAAGACTACTAGAATTGTGGAAGTAACATACAATGTTATTTTTTATGAATCTAATTTAGTGCGCAAACCTATAAGAGAGACGAAGGATACCAATCATGAGACTAATGATGTCAATGGTCAATCGATTCTGAATTCTTTCGAAAACTTAAGAATTGACCCGACTAAGTCTATGAATGATTGCAATCCAATCCAGACGCGATCAGCAGGTGATCAAACTGCTGACCAGGCCAGTGATGCTAACTCATGCTGAGGCCAACTCCCCAAAAGATATCTTTGATCTGCTTGATGATTCAGATGAGGAGACTTCAAATTCTCCTCCCGTTGCTGAAGGAGTAGGTGCTGCTGAAGGTCTTGGCAGAGGAGCTGCTGAGATACCAATTGCTGAAGTACCTGCTGAAGAAGATGTTCTTATCCATGAAGTTCCTGTAGCAGAAGCTCCAGTTGCTGAAGGAATTCCTACTGCTGATAATCCAGATGCTGAAGATCAAGCTGATGCTGAGGAGAACGCGAGAACAGATAATTATCGAGCAGGGGAGGGAACAACTGGAGAAGCAATCAAACCAGCATGGTTGCGCGCTCATTCTCTTGAAGACGTTCTTGGAGATATTAATGATCCCATTCTAACAAGAAAAGGCAACGCGATGTTTGCTTGCTACTTATCTAGTGAGGAACCAACCAATGTATAGGATGCTCTTCGAGATCCAGATTGGGTGAACGCCATGCAAGAGCAGCTTGCTGAATTCACTCGCAATCATGTATGAGATCTGGTAGAAAGACCAGAACATCAGAATGTTATTGGAACCAAATGGGTGTTCAAGAACAAGAAGGATGAATCAGGCATTGTGGTTAGAAATAAAGCGCGTCTCGTAGCAAAAGGATATAGACAATGCGAGGGCATTGACTATGATGAGACGTTTGCCCCAGTAGCCCGACTGCAAGCAATAAGGTTATTTCTTGCATATGCTGCACATCATGAATTTTCGGTCATGCAGATGGACTTTAAGAGTACATTCCTGAATGGCGAGCTCAAAGAAGAGGTCTATGTTGAACAACCACCACGATTTGAGCATGGAAATCAAGTGTATAAGCTAAGAAAAGCGTTGTATGGCTTGAAGCAAGCGCCACGAGCATGATATGGAACTTTGTCTAAGTTTCTGCTCGACAATGGATTCCAGAAGGGGAGGATTGATCAGACTCTCTTTCATATTGAGGACAAAGGAAGCATTCTACTTGTCCAGATATATGTTGACGATATTATTTTTGGATCGAAGAATCAAGATCTTTGTGACAAATTCTCCAAGCTAATGATGAGCAACTTTCAAATGAGCATGATGGGGAAGATGTCATACTTCCTTGGACTTCAATTGCAACAATCCAGCGAAGGGATCTTTATCCATAAAAGGAAGTATACGCGTGATCTAATTGCAAAGTATTGTCTAGAGAAGACTGATAAGTTCATTATTTCACTCACTTATCTATATTATATTTCTACTATTTTATGTAGTTTTATTGAGTTCATATTTATATTTTATGCATGAGTCAATATTAGTTGGTTTTAGGCGTATTTTGGTATTTGTGCAGGTTTTAGGCTTAAATTCATGAGAAAACCGTTTCGAAAGCAGTGATGTGTAAGAGTAGCAATAAAGAGTTCTTCCATAAGAGGAATTCGGGCTACTGGCGCATGGCAATGGATGTAGCTTTGAGTTAGCTCTCCAACGCAACTTGAATCGGGTCAATCGGAGTTCGGAAGAGGAAGTTATGTCCAAAATCGTGAGACCGCGAAGGGGCTGACCTCATTTTTCAACGTCGAACGATGGGGATGCCGCGTCAATCGACGCAGACCTACTGGCGCGGGAAATTGACTGAATTTGAGTTTTTTCATATCTTTAGCCCTAGATTTGAAAGGATACACCTCCATCTCTATATATATCCCATTAATTTCAATTTTTAGGTGAGCTTCAGTCCAAATTTCAGATTTTCGAGTGATTTCCAAGAGTTTTAGAGTTTATGTTTGAAGATAGAATTTTGTGAGAAGACTTTCAGATCCAAGTTTTTATGCAATTCAGGTTGTATTTTTCTATGATGAACATTACTCTGAATATGTGTTACTAATCTCTTCATCAGATTCTAGGGTTCGAATTATCATTGTATACATGTTTGATTAATTGAATTATTTTCCCTTTCCCTTCGTAGTTTGTGAAATTTTTGTTTATTCATAATCTTGAGTTGCTGACCACATCTTAGGATTAATTAGTTGATTACTTGAGATGTAACTGTAATAGTTTTCAATGGAAAGAGATTTTCACAATATAATCTGATTTCTTGTCATAACGGAAGGAGATTGATTGTAGGGATAAATTTGTAGATCTTTGGAGTTAGTTAATTTGAGACCGAGCGGAGATAGGTAATTGACTAATCTACTTTATGAATTGTCCAACAAAGAAGTTCATAATATTTTTCTGATGTTTCACTACGAAGAGGAATTAAATTGGGAAATAATCAGTTCATTCATCTATGTCATACATGATAAGTAGATATCCCTAGAATCTGTACTTCTCATAATCGTTTTCATCCAAAGTATTTTAATTTCCTGTTTACTTTTTATTCGCAAGTATTACGATTTTTAAAACAATCGAAACCCAACAATTGGATTCTCCTAACCAGTATTTTGAGAACTTCTGATTTAGTACTTAAAGTTTTTTCGCTACTTCATTCCCTGTGGGATCGATAATTTTCATTTACTGCTATATTATTAGCTTTGCTAAGTCACTGTTAAATAATTTAGCGATCAAATTTTGGCACCGTTGCAGGGGAGTGAATAGAATTAATCTTACTATTAAATCTGTGTTTAAAATACTAATTTAGGCTATAGTTTACGTACTTTTCTTCAAATTTTAGTACCTTTCGTCGTTCACATCGATCGACGTGACTGTCTCGTCGATCGATGCATCATTATTACCATGTTGATCGATGTTGTAGCTCGTCGGTCGATGCCTTTGTGTTTTCAGATTTTCAATTTTTCAATTTCAGTTCGTTTCGTGTTCTTTTCAGTCTTGCCTCACTACCTCCTTTGTTGTACAGGTAGTGCATAAGTACGAGAGCTAAAGGAAGGGACTTGCTATATTATTACCCGAACATTGAAGCCACTTGTAGAAAGATCTGAAGGAATAAGCGTGCTCAGGAAAGCTCGAGTAATCACATAATGGAAGATAACGTACCACCGCCGATTATTCAACCGCCTCCACCAGTGCTATCGGCAGAAGAGCAAGATGTGCTCCTCCAAGAAGTTCAAGCTATGAGGGCACAAATCCAACAACTAAATTTGGAAAGAGACCTCGAGAGGAACAATCCGAATGGAAGGGATGTTCGCCGCAACCCACTATTTGAGGACAATCCCGACAATGAAGAGGATGACAACCAGAATCCGCCAGAGGAATCTGACGATGAGGAAGAAGAGGAGGCCATGCAGAACCGGTATAAACCTCGGTTCAGGGAGACAGACTTCAGGATTGGCATCAATGCCAACAATTTTGAGCTGAAGACCGGATTGGTGCACATGGTCCAACAAAATCTATTCGGAGGAAGGGCTACTGAGGATCCTTATGCACATCTGGATAAGTTCCTTATGCTCTGCAACACTGTCAAGATCGGAGGAGTCAGCAAGAGTGCCATCCGAATGCGTCTATTCGCATTCTCTCTGAGGGATAAGGCACAATCATGGTTCACTGCACTGGACAAGGAAAGTATAAGCACATGGACTGAATTGAGGAATGAATTCCTGGAAAACTTCTTCCCTCAGAATGTCATCAGGCAAAGAAGGAAGGAAATCATCAGATTCGCTCAAAGACCTGATGAGAGCTTCAGTGAGACATGGGAGCGATTTTAAGAGATCTTGCCCCGGACATGGCTTTCCGCCAGGAGAATAGGCAGAAGCATTCTACGAGGGACTTAATGACAAGACCGTCAAGTTGGTGGACACCACACTGGGAGACACCATCATGACGAAAGCGGAAGGAAGGCCATGGAATTCTTCCAAAAGATTGCCAACAACACCCAACGGTGGTTCAGAAGTCGACATCGGCCTGTGATGGCGGTCGAGAAAGTTGCCGAACATCCTGATTTGGCAACCGAGCTGAAAAAGCTAAGGGAAGACTTCGCTGCACTGAAGCAGGAGAAAACAGTTGTTGCAGTAGAGCCAGTGTAAGCTCCACCTGAGGGGGATAGTGCCGCTGTAAATTTCATGCAAATGGGTGGTTACCAAAACAACTACCGTGGAGGATATCAGCAGCATAATCAGCAGCACAACCAACCCTACACTTATAATAACGCGAGGAATCAACCTGGATTTTCCTACGCAAACCCTCAAGCGGCAGAGCAGCCACCACCGGAATTTGCCGTACAAGATGGGGCAGTAGTGGAGAAGAAGAAGCCAAATCTCGAGGAGATTTTGGCTAAATTCATGGAATGCTCCACCGATACGGTAGCCAAGCTAAAGTAAGAAATTGCAGGCGTGAATACTAAAGTAGACCAGGTGCAGTAGCATGTACAAATTATAGAAACTCAGGTCAGCCAGATCGGCGATGCCCTCGGAGCCCGGCACAAGCCAGGGCAACTTCCGAGCAACACTCAGATTAACCCCAAGAATCAGAATCAGAGGAAGCAAGTGAATGCCATCACACTGAGAGGGGGAAAATCGTATGAAGGGCCAAAGCAGGCAGGGAAAGATACCCGGGAGGAAGGAGAAGCTGAGTAGGATGAAAAAGCCATCGCAAACACAGCCCCTTCGATCAACGTGGGGTCTACGTCGATCGACTCAGCACCAAAAGCCACGTCGATCGATGCTGATCCACGTCGATCGACATCCGCTCCCATTCTGCCACCGAAGAAACCTCCTTTGCCATTTCTGCAGCGCTTTGCTAAAACGAAGATGAACGAGAGATTTGCACGCTTTCTAGAGAACATGAAGAAAGTGAACATCAACATCCGGCTGATTGAGGCACTACGAGAGATACCGGAGTATATCAAGTTTCTGAAGGATATGGTCTCTCTGAAAAGACCCTTCATGGAGCACGAGAGGGTCAACTTGTTTGAGGAATGCAGCGCGATTATTCGGAAGAAGATACTGCTGAAAAGAGAGGACCTGGGATCCTTCACGATCCCCTGCGTCATTGGAGGAGAGACCTTTGGGAAAGTCCTTTGCGATTCTGGCGCATCCATCAACATAATGCCATTATCAATCTTCAAGCGACTAGAGATTGGGAGCATCAAACCAACGACCATATCATTGAAGATGGCTGACAGATTGGTGTCCTACCCAAGAGGCATCATAGAAGACGTACTAGTGAAGGTGAAGGACTTCATCATTCCAGCAGACTTCCTGGTGCTTGACATGGAAGAAGACCACAACATCCTGCTTATCTTGGGGAGATCTTTCTTGAAGACTTCTGGAGCATTGATTAACATTCAAGATGGCAAATTGACGTTCCGAGTTAGTGACGAGTCGGTCACCTTCCCCATCTACAAAGTAGTGCAGAAGAGTAATGAAGGGAGCTACCACGAAGAGTGCCACATGGTCAATTGTTTTAATCCGGTGATTTCCTCTCTCTTTCCTTCTCTTAAAACTGATTCAGATTTTCTGGAGAACCGCGTACTGCACTCTTTGTGTTTGACTTCAGATTTGGATAAGGCGGACGATGAGCTTGTGGATTTGGTGATGGAGCTGGACGTATCCGAGGGAATAACACATGAAAAAGAGAACAAACGGGAGCGATTTCCAAGCCGACGCAGCCAAAAAAAGAAGGGAAAACATGGAAATGCCTCCACGTTGATCGACGTGCACCGTGCGTTGATCGACGCAGCCTTAGGAGCCACATCGATCGTCATAAGAATCACGTTGATCGACGCACGAAGGAAGTCAGACACGGAGATTTCATCGGCAGAAGCAGCACGACGTATAAAAGGGATTGCGGCAGTTTCACCCATGTCAACCGACGCAAATCGGGGAAAGCTGCAATCTAACTCTGATCCGCTGGTTCTGGAACTCAAGATGCTTCTGGCACACCTCAGGTATGGCTATTTCTTTGACAGAAACTCCCCCAACCATTGGATCTCACATCCAAAGGTATAAACATAAACCATCATTACTGTTCACTCTCTTTCTTTTTGAAATTTCAAACACAAGAAATCCCTAACTCTCAAACCCCCGAGCTCTCAATTTGTTCTCTTCTTTTCTTCACTATTTCCCAACATCATCCCAATCCAAAATCTTCTTCCAAAATGGCTACCAATCCCACATCATCATCAACCCAGAACCCTAGTTCCAGCAGTCGTTACTCCGAAAATGGTACAGTCCCCCTGTATAATCTTCCGCCCAATTCTGGTGCACCTCTCCATACGCGACATGCACCAAGTTTTATCGGGATCATAAAGAAGAAGGACATTGATAATACAATCCTTTACGGTCAACTCGTGATAATGGCTCGAAAGAAGGAACAGTTCGGCCACTCAAAGGAACAAAGACAGCTAGCACAAATAATGAAGGACCGGATTCTGTACATGCGTCTCGCTCCTGCCCACATTCTGGAATAGATAATGAAGATCCTTGACATCGAGCAGTTAATCAAATATCAACCTCTACATTTCCACCCGCATATGGTTTCTGAGTTTTATGCGAGAGCCGTGATGAGTGAGGATGGGAAGTCCTTTCAAACTTGTGTTTATGGGAACATTATTGATGTTAATGCGGAGATACTTGCAAAGTTTTTCAGACTCCAAAACTGTGGCGAACGTATCTCGCATTATAAGGTCACAGATATTGGAGAGATGGAAAGGCAATGGAATCTGTGGAGGAAGCCCGAGGAAATGAATCTAATGCTCATCAAACAAGATAACATCAAACATGATTGACACAGGGACTCTGCATTATTCTTAAAAAACAACTATAACTTAGAAAAATGATCATCAATTGTTACAGAAAAGAAACTGACAAGAAAGTCGGTAAACTGTTAGATATTACAAATAATTTTACTAAACTAAAACAGAAAAAGTATTCACTTTCAAAGAGAAAACTAACCTTGAACATAAACAAAGAGCGATACCATTGGAGGACAATTAATAGCTGCCCTACGAATTGCAGCTTCTTTTGCAACCCTCAACCATTAAGGAGTAGCAATATTAGCAGCCTCTCCACAATTGAATCCTAAAATTAAAATGATTACATAAACAAATTAAGCATGTTCTAACTGCCACAGATTTGATGTCATCTATAAATACTGGCATAGGATAAAATGTTATAGTGCCTTACCATGACTGAATCCTGAGTGATAAGCCCTTGGGAAAGTGACAACAAACTCTCCAGCATTTTGCACCAGCCTAACTCCAAATAAGAACATGTATAAGTTTGACTTCATATACAACCAAAAACTAAAGAACTAAAGACTTGCTGAATTGATATTGGTGTTTATGAGCTTTCCTAGTTATATCATTTACAAAAATAAATAAATAATAATAACAACTCAGAACATGAAACCCTATTAATCCTCTGCTCTTCTCTCTCATCCTGAATTTGAGATTTTTTTGAAAACGACAAGAGGGACAAATTGTCAATTCCAAAAGCCTTGAAGCAAGTTGTGCATTATGAGCTCCAGGAAATAAATAAATTAATAGAGCTATTCACCCGGACAAAGAAAATTGCAGTAAATAGCTTGGGCCTCAGCCACGACGCCTGCTTGAACTTCCCATTTCCTCCAGCTGTATATCTGCCCAATGAAACAAATCTCATAACTGAATGAAAACTTGCTGTTGGAGTTAGATGCAGTGTAGAAATATATTACACACCTTGCTCATGGATAGGCCGATTGTGATGCAACTGTAGAGAACATGACAAATGCCAAGAACAAACAAGAAACGGTGAAGTTGCTCAAGGCCTTCAGCAGAAACAAAGCTTATAAAAGTGCCACTGAAGTCAATTCAAGAACTTAGATGAAGTGAACAACTAAAAATAAAGACAAATAATATTAAAGAGTAACATTTTCTACTTTACAATACAAAATTTGTCCTATGACCAGTGGATCAATAGTCGTGGAAGTGGACTTCTCAAAAAACATATGCCTCCACAATAATGAATAAGCAAACCTATCAGCTCCTAAAAGTATGAAAAAAAAGAGTTGCAACAATTACCACAGAACTGCTGGGAAATTGGCTGCTTCTGGGTCTTAAAAGGCAGCGGTGCAAGCGGCGTACGTGTTGTCTGCTACTCTTCAGCTATTGTATTAGTTCAATGAAAAATCAAGAACTCATGTGACAATTGATAAGAACATAAATATTATACTCAAGTATTAGTTTGATAGAGTAAAGATTTGATCAGCCAACTTAATGGTTGATGCTTTTATTTGTATAAATTAGGCTTAGTGACTGGAAAACACTCATTCGCTGTACTACTAGAAAATCATGTTTTTTTTTTCAGAAATAATGTCAAATTGCCTGCTGAAAGGGATAATTTCACCCCAGTTTCAAGTTTATCTTATAATTTACTTTGTCAACAAATTCATGTAACTTTGCTACAACATTTACAAGACAAAAATAGAACCAAAAAACCTTACCATGAATGTCTTGTACGGTGTTGCATTGGAGAAGACAACAGAAGAGAGCAATTTTGTACCATCAGCTAGCTAAACCTGATCAAAGTCCACATACCAAATTTATATAAATTGGAATGTCCAAGTCTTGAAAATCAACTAGAAAACTCAGTCAGCATGCTTACCCCAGATACTTTCCCTGAATCCTCAATTATCAGTTTTGAGACCTACTGAACCCAACACACAACTTTTATACGTAATCATTAAAGCAAACAAAAAAAAGTTTGCATATCTGGTTTCTGATTAGGGAGGCAAGCTAATAGTTTTCACAAACTTACTTCAGCTTCTGTCATTATGGTAGCATCAGTAACATAGTTCTTTTCATGAGTGGATCATGCAGACTTCATATATCAGCAAAGGTATATGTTATATATACACTCTAAACATACACAAAGACCTTTTGGAGCATAATGACATGAGCTGTGTGGCACCATTCATTTTGGCATGCAGTATAAAATTTCATTAGCATTTTGAATATTTTATAAAAGAGAATAAAATTTCATTAGCATTTTGAAGATGATTTTCCTCTTCCCATCTCATCTCATCTTATATTTTTTAAATCATCAAAAATTTAAAATCAGCATATGTCAGAAGGCTCTGCATACAGAGTTAGGATCTGACCCATTGATTTTATCTGCATGATAGGAGGCCTCCAATGCTCAACATGCCCAAGTTGGGTAGTCACTCAACTTCAATTTGGAAAATCAGCTAAACATTTTGGAAAATCCTTCGTTTAAAAATTGTTTACCCCAATTTCAACAAAACTTCCAGAGTTCAGCACCATATTTCAAAAGCGAGATTTATTTGAACACCAAAAAAGGCCAGAATATAAAGAATGTGCAAATCCAGTAGAAATACAATACAAGCACCATGATAACACCTCATCTCAAGAAATTATATAAATCTTAACTAGGATGTAACATCAATCAAACACAAAATTTACAAGGAAGGTAAATAACGATATTGAATAATAACTCACCCAGGGCAAACGGACTGAGAAATGAACAACGAGAGGGAGGTGAGGGAGACGGAGTGTAATCGGTCGACTGTGGAGGAGAGCAATGCCGCAACAAT
Organism: Plectranthus barbatus; assembly: GCA_026898455.1. Lineage (NCBI taxonomy): Eukaryota > Viridiplantae > Streptophyta > Magnoliopsida > Lamiales > Lamiaceae > Plectranthus > Plectranthus barbatus. Next base: position 111,397 of record JAPKLW010001634.1, on the reverse strand, counting down.
TTGCGTTTAGGGGCGAGGGTGCGGGCGACGTTTGGGTTCAGGGGCGAGGGCAAGGGTGCGGGTGCCGTTTGGGTTCAGGGGCTAGGGTTAGGGGGGCGCCGGTTGGGTGTGGGTCGACGGTGGGGTTGCGCCGCTTGGGTGTGGGGCGATGGTGGGTGGCGCAACCGTGAGGTCGAGCGTGAGGAAAGATACGGTGAGTGGAAAGGGTTAGCAATTTGAGGATTTAGGTTCATGTAATTTGGGGAAATTAGAAAGGTTTTTTGTTTTTTTTTAAGATTAGGATATTAAGTTTTAATTATATTAATTGTAAATAAAATTCACAACACTAAAATAACAACGCTTAAAAAAAACTTTTGTATTTTACGTAATTAACAATAGTTAAACAACAACAGTAAAGATAAACCATTTTCTTTTTGCGTTTTAAGATTCTAATAGACAACAGTTTAGGCTAATATCACTTTACGCCAACGGTTTCAAGCCTAAACCGTTGTCTATTCAGTGTTGTCTATAGGCTTTTTTCTTGTAGTGACCCTGAAGGACGATTTCAAAACTCTTGCTGAGATGGTGATCAAGATGTTTCAATGTGATGCTGGATCATATTCGGAACTCTCTGCTAAGAAGTATGCAGTGATGATGGCTCTCACATACAATATAAAGGGAAATTGGGCAGAGTTCTTCTTCGAACGATGGGCAGAGCATGCGAGGAAGAACAATCCTATGTCAGTTGATGAGACATTCTCTTCGAATGTCAATTTTTGTCTAAAGATAAACAAGTTTTTGGAGATGGTCATGCATCCCAAGAAGATTGATCAAGGTGTGAAGTTACTCTCCACAGACTTCATTCCAGTAGCAAAGAAGGAAGCCAACCCCCTAGATTTCAAGAAACCAAAGAAATTGACCGGAAAGTCAAATGGTTATAAAGAAAAGCCAACTTCCGATGAAGAAGTGGATGAACGTTCCTTAGGAGAACGAGTATTGCAACCTGCTTCTCCTTTAACTACTGAAGAGATAGCAGCACTGACCAAGAATGCTGAAACAGAGAGGTGTTTTCACAACCTTGAGGAGATTGTGAAGCTCGGTGACCTACCTGCTGATAAGATAAATGAAATCATGACCAAGAAGGTAGCGAAGCAGCCCCCACTCGTGCTAGGTCAGGTTGCTCTACCAATTTATTCTGAACAAATGACAGAGATTGTGCCAACCGGAAGGAAGAGGACTCGTAAGTGTCTCTTCAAGAGTGTAGAATTACAAGAAGCAGAAGAAGTGAGGGAGAAAGTGGCTGCTGAGCAGGCGGCTGCTGCAGAGAAAGTTGTTGATCCACCTTTGTCTTCTAAAAGTTATGAGGATCGCATTAAAGGCATAACGAAAAGCAAAAGGAAACGTGACATTGCTAAAAAGTCACTGGAGACTTAGGAATATAGAAAGGAGATGGAAAGGATCACGTTCGAAGGACGAGATCAAAACTTCGAACAAATCAAGCAATCATATGCTAAGCGCGAGACTCAAAAAGAAAGTGCTAGCAAGACAGGAGAGAAGGAAAGTGCTGAACTGGTGGCTAGAGTAGCAAAGAAAGGCAAGACAAGACAGCTGTTGATACCACAGAGAAAGGGAAAAAGATGTTAATCCTTGTTGAAGTTGACACGGCTAAAGAGCACTCCAAAGGAACAGAAGTTCAAATTCGTGAACCAAATAAAGTATCCAACCCAAGCGATAGTTCTAAAGAGGTCGTGCCATCTAAAGTAAAGGTTGTCATACCTTCTAAAGAAAAGAATGCTGAATCTTCAGGACGAAGAAAACAGATCGAGGAAACAGCTGTTTATTCTGAGAAGCCTTCTGCTGAGGAAGCTGCTCTGAAACATGCCGAAGAGCCTATCGCTGCTGGAACTTTGATCGTGAAAACTGCTAAGGAAGTCTTTGTTGCTCAGGAGATACCCACCGTTGTTGTCGACACTACATCAGCAGAGGATAGCATGGAGTTGGAAGTCTCCTCTATTGGACATTTGAATGAGTCTACTTGTTCATCAGACTCTAATTCTGAAGGGGAATCCGGCGAAGTGTTTGATGCCAAAACCCTCCGACAATTTCCAACTGCCAAAAATGAGCTCTATAAGATTCCATTTCATGGATTACATGCCAAACTGTTTCGCTCTCGAAGGGTAGCTCAGTAATGCGCATCTGTCACCCTTGACGATAAATTAAATGCTGATCTCTGTGACTGGTGTAATGAGATTCTGGCATTTGTGGAGCAAGAAGTCAAGAGGGATATTGCAGAGGTTTTCTAAGTTCAGCTCGATGAAGAAACAGACAAAGGCAAGTTGCTTGGTAGAGAACTGCTGCGATGGAAAACTTATGATTACATAATGCATGAGCTATGTATTGAAGAGAGGATGATAACCATTGCCAGGCAAGGGTTAAACTTTTGGCGTATGGAGGAAGCTTGGGGAAATGATTGGATGGATCAGCCCCCGTATACAAAGCAGTACACAGATAAGCAAGTGCTGGAAAGACTAAAGGTCATTCGCGCTCATAGGTTGTTCTCAGCATCTCTATCGCTACCTCCATCTGCGTTTGCACCAGATGAACGCTCTGCAGCACATTTACAACTAACCAAACGACAAAGGCGTTTTGTTGATGCTTATGAGAAGAGAAAAGCGGCATTTGAGGAGAAAATGCGAGTGAGAAACATGGAACTAGCTGCTCTTCAACAGGCTAAGGAAGAAGAGGCCAATCGACAGGATTCTCTCAAAATGATTATTCTTCACAAGGATATTCATCAAGCTGCTGCTTCTCTTCAAGCCTCAGAGGTTCATGATTCTGCTCAGAAATCCATTCAGAATGTGGTGGACGACTCGACGAAAGTTACAAACAATGTAGCTATTGAAGAACCTGCTAACCCAACTGCGGAGGATGCTACCACTCAAAGCCTTGAAGTGCTTGTTTCTGAACCTGCTGAGATGTTAGTAGATGGCGGAGAGGGCACAAATCCTACAGCAGCTGCAGGGATAGATTTAGTGGTTGTTCCTTGTACCCCCATTGTTGCTGAACCTGTACAAGTGCATCTTCAGTCCCTTGTTGTTTCTTTACTCAATACAGCACTACATCAACGTGACATTCAGCAAGCCAAATTTAATGAAGAAGTCCGAAAAGAGGTTGCTGATGTACAAGGTGCAGTCTCTGGAGTTCAAACCTCTGTCTCTGAGGTTCAACAAAAGGTCGTTCAAGTTACTGAGAAGATCACTCATGTGGAGGAAACCGTCTCTACGGTACAAACGAATGTGGTGACTCTTAAAGTAGATCTTGATGAGCACAAATCCTTCTCCGCTTCTGTTTTGGATGCGCTCAAAGAGGGGGACGAACGAAAGATTGCTGAGCAGGATAGGGCGAAGGCCGAGGAAGAAGAGTTGTTGCAGAAAGAAAAGGAATTCGAGCGTACCATGCTGGAACAAAGGATGAAGTTAGTAGCAAAACAGAAAGCAGAACAACAAGCGCGTATGGAGCATTTGGAGAAACTCATGGCCCTGACTATGAAAAAGGTTGAAACCCTTGAGAAGCTGAAACCTCCACCGGACGCTCAGAACTAAGGTCATCCTTAACTATTGTTCTTATTTTTGTCCTGTTTCAATTTTGTTTTTGCTGATTCTGAGTGATTTCACTGTATCTGTACTTTCAAAATCATATATGAAATCATCAGATTCGTGACAAAATCTCATTGTCCACTTCTGATTTTCCGTGTGCGTACAATAGTTGATATACACTCTCAGTGTATTCGACAAATCAGAATATGGATGATAAGCTCAAAATGTTTGCTAGATGATTGATAAATGCCTGCTGTTCTTAAAGATGTTAGGAGCTCTAGCACACTTTTCTTGCAGTATTTATTTGTACTATTATTGAGCGAGAATATTTCCCAGCATATTTTGAGGGGGAATTTTATTTAAAATCGCTTGTTGGTGCTAAGGACTTAAAGATATTTAGATTCTGAGATAGTTTGTCTAGCAATTCCCTTGTAACTCAGAATTTTTCGATGCTAAGTCTCAGCAATCCTTAGTAAGTTTTGATCGCACCAAAATGGGGGAAATTGTTGGGAAAATATTCCTGAATCTTCCTTAGGACAATATTGTAAAAGGTTTTGTTGGATCAAACCTTACTAGATGGTCGATCATTGCTGAACTATAGCATAGGCTAGCAACTCTTGTAATGTCCTGTATAGGTGAATATTGAGTTGTAATAGAATAGGTTGCTAGAAGCACCTCCAGCAAACGTTAGAGGATGCTAATGAGTAAGAAGGGTTGTGGTAGTAGAATGCTGAGGAGTCAGCATTTGCTAACACACCGAAAATTGCTAAAGGCGTTAGCAATCCAAAGTTGAAGGTAACAGACCGTCCCGGAGAAGCTCAGCAAATCAAAGTTTAAACGGCTGCTACACCATATTTCTGACCCACCAATGCGTGAGGACTTAACCTATCAGAAGTAGGTCGGAAAGTCTGTACGAACTCAGAAAAAGTTGGTGAAAGTCTACCTGCTTTTAGACAAAAGATCTGTTGTGTCTAACGGATATGGAGATTCAAGTTTTGAATCTCCAACTATAAAAGACAAGTCAAAAGGAAGAAAAGACTACTGCTCATTCATACACTAACTCGCACTTGAGAGATTCCGAAAGACAAAAAGCAAAAACACTTGTGAGCAGTCTGTTGAAAGCTACTATCCAGATACATTGAAAGCCTTTCAACAACCCAAGTGTCCCATTGAATATCTGACACTTATTTAGTAAGATTCTTGAATTGATTCAAGAATCTTCAATCATTGGGATTACTTCCTTTATTGGAAGTATCTTGCAGTCAATTCTTGAAAAGGAATTGATTAAGATGAACATTGAAGTCGCAATTGAAGGACAGTTCGAAAGAAACTTTAAATCTCCCAAAAGTGGTAAGAGCGAGTTTGATGAAGGTGCACCCTTGACTCAGCCGGAGCCACACCTGAGAAGTTTGGGGTATCGGAATATAGCCGTGAAGTAGACAGACCAAATGTCGGCTGCCTGCTTTACTGGAAAGACAACTCTTTTTACACCATATACTTACTTAGTGAAAATCTTAGTGATTTGGCTAAGGAGTGGACGTAGATCATTTGATCGAACCACTATAAACTCTGTGTCTTTGCGTTGTTTACTGTTTTATTGATTACTGTGCAACTTTTATTTGAAACCTAGCAAATGAATTGCTAGTGTATAACTGCAAAAAGAACTTAAATAAACTCGAACAAAACCCCATTTGAAAATAACCTAAAGTTCAAGTGAACGTTATATTATTTCGCTGCATTTCATTTTTATATTTTATCGCTACAACGACGACTCTGATTTTAGGGACCAACAACCAACAACTCATAGGACAACCATATGTGGCCCAAGAATCAAGACACGTGTTTGGAATATTGTACCATTTTGATCATTTTTTTATATTTGTTTTGGTGCATCAAAGCAAGGTTTGTTGAGTCTCTAGCAACTCAACAACGTGGTGAAATTGTAAAAGTCTTGTATTGAATACTTTTGGTTCAGTTGTTATAGACTCCGAAAATGTTTACTAAACGGTTGTAAAGGAGCAAGCAAAGTGATCACTGCTATTTCCAACAGATTAATTATAATTACAGCGGCAAATAAATTTGTAAACCCTAAGGTTATCGATCCAGGGGAATTGTGTGGGGAAACTATCCTATATACTAGCTATGATCCTAAGATTCATTGTTTGAGAGATCCAAAATCAGGGTTTTATAAAAGAAAAGAAAACAATGCAGAAAATTATAGTTTGGAAAGCAAATTTAAAGGAACACAGATTCTAGGTTAAAATTCTTATTATGGATGACATGTAGGAATCAATTAATTTAATAGGTGGAATACTGCAACAATGTTATATTTCCTTGTTTGGAAAATATAACCTAGATTACTAACTAGTGACTATCTCCGCTCGGTCTCAAAGTACACCAAATTAGTCAATCTGATAAGCAAATCAGTTCAATTCCGACAATCTAGTACATCTGTTTGGATAGTGTAGATTGTATCATGCATTCATATTCCCACTATTAATATTCACCTCTCGGTCCTTCTATCAATAGCTAGACATCTAAATTAATCGTCACCTCTCGGTCATTGAATTAATCTAGAATTATAGAATAAACACAGGAATCATGAACCTAATTAATTAATCCTAACATGCATCCATAATAATATCAACCCCTAGAACCCGCTAGGGTTTCTAGCCACTCATCGCAGATAGAAATCCAAAAGAAAACATATTAAATTGCATAAACATAAAGAACTTACAAGAAAATAAAAGGGTTTCGTGTTCCCCAAGTCTCCAAACTCTAAAAACTGAATACTATGATGATTGGTACTGAAAAATCGAATTTACATAGGTATTTATAGTGGTGGATATGTATCCTATCAAATCTAGGGCTAAAGATATGAATAAATTCGTTTTTCCTCGAATTTCCGCTCCTGCAGACAGCCTCGCGTCGATCGTGGCTGATCCACGTCGATCGACGTGGCTTCTTGGTCGGCGTCGATCGATGCTGATTGGCGTCTGTCGACGCGGCTTCCCCCCCTTCTGCGCGGTCTCACGGTTTTGGCCATAACTTTCTCTCCCGAACTCCGATTGACCCGATTCCAGTTGCGTTGGAGAGCTAACTCAAAGCATCACCCAATGCCATGTGCCAATACCTTGAATTCCCCTTGTGGAAGAAATCTTTACTGCTACTCTTTCACGTCACTGCTTCCGAAACGGATTTCTCGTGAACTTAGGCCTAAAACCCTGCAAAAACACCAAAATGCACATAATACCACCTAATATAGACTCATGCATAGAATATATATATAAACTCAATAAAACTACATAAAATAGTAGAAAATATTATAGATAAGCGAGTAAAATAATGAGGTTATCACAAAGCGCTTGAAGAATTAAAGAATTAGCAATGTTCCGAAGAGAATTGGAGTTTTCTAAAGAAACTAGCAAAGCGCTTGAAGATACGGAAAGTTAGTAAGTACCGAGAAATACATGAAGATTGCTAAAGGTACTAAGCAAGTCTCAAGATTGCTTGAAGAATATAGAAGACAATATGATAGATCGCAACAAGGTTGCTGAGATCTCAGTAAACACTTAGCGGACTCAGTAGAGAGTCCATACGACAACATTCCCAGAATCTAGCAGACATTTGCAGGATTTTAAGGAATATCATGGATCTGAAGGTTTACATATCAAAAGTAAGAAGGATTCTTAGTATCACTTGGAGATCTATTCCGACAAAAGGCATGCGTGTCAGATAAAGAATGAATCAGCACAAAGAGACCTGAAACATCTCTATACAGTTAAAAAAAATGAAGAAAGAAGTTTGGGCGTTCACCAATCTGTCTCTAACGGACAAAAGATTCAAAGTCTTGAATCTTTGTTTATAAATAGTAGAGGATTTGCAAAAAATGAAATGAGATCAATAGTACGCAAAAATTAAGCACAAACTCTACCGAATTCTTTATTGAACACTTGAAAGTTCGAGGCTTCGCAGAAGCTATCCATGGTGATAAACATGACACTTTAGAAGATTACTTCTAGAGTTATCTTGGAGTTCCTTCTCTCCTAGAAGGAACTCAACAGTTATCTTACTCTGTAAGGTTGATTATTACGGGCTTTTGTTGTAAGTTTGATTATTACGGGCTTTTGTTGTAAGTTGGATAAGTTCAAGGAGGAACTCCAAAACTTCTAAGTCCGGCATTCAAGGAGGCTGCGAGGTGCATCCTCACTCCAAGGGTTGCTGAGAAGATTGATATTGGAGGAGCAGCTTGATGGTGCGCTGTGGCCAGACGGAGGTGCTGCCTGTAGTTAGACATTAAGTTCAACTTCTTGTATCAAATCTTAGTGAATTCTAGTCAGCAGACTGTTGAGTGGACGTAGGACTGTTGTCCAAACCACTATAATTATGATGTTTTCTTGTTCTTATCCCTAAATTAAAACCCACCACCTCAACTGTCGGAGTATAAACTACAATCGATCTAAGAACCTCTTGAGCTTAAAACATATTTTTCTAAATTGTTGCTAAGTTAGAACCTCAGCAAGATAAGTGCAAGAACCTTTAACTTTCCGCTACACTACAATTACTCTGATCTCAGGGGCCAACAAGTGGTATCAGAGAATTTGGTCTTTACAGACTAGCTATTTCTGAGTCGCTTAGGGCCAGATCCATTTTCTTGCAATCGTTTTTTTGTTAAGCTCAGGTACACTCAGAGATGATGAACGCTACAAAGCTACCACAAATTAGTGCTGAAAAATATGCAATGTGGAGAAAGAGGGCAACCATTCACCCATCAATGTTGAAGCTTTACAATCCACCGATTGGATCAATGCTATGCAAGAAGAGCTGTCGAAGTTCACCCGCAATCATGTTTGTATCTTAGTGGAACACCCAACTCACCAATCAGTAATCGACACAAAGTGGGAGTTCAAGATTAAGCAGAATGAGAATGGAATTGTTGTGAGAAATAAAGCAAGGCTCGTAGCCAAAGGATACACTCAATATGAAGGAATCAATTTTGATGAGACATTTGCTCCAGTGGCCAGACTGGAAGCAATTAGGTTATTCCTTGCATATGGTGCTCATCATAACTTCAATGTTTCTCAGATGGATGTCAAGAGCGCATTCCTAAATAGAGAACTCAATGAGGAAGTCTACGTGGAGCAACCTCCTGGGTTTGAGCAAGGCGACAAGGTGTAAAGGTTGAGAAATGAAATATATGGAATAAAGTAAGCTCCTAGAGTGTCATACGAGACATTATCCCGATGCTTGCTGAGCAACGGGTTTTGGAAATGGAAGATTAACCGCACTCTCTTCCTGATGAAGGATGCTGAAGACATATTACTAGTGCAAATATACGTTGATGATATAATATTTGGTTCCAAGAATCTAACCTTATGTCAAAAATTTGCACAGATCATGCAGAACCATTTTTAGATAAGCATGATGGGAAAGATGTCATATTTCCTAGGCTTACAAGTTTTACGATCAAGCGAAGGGATCTTTATACATAATAAGAAATATACAAAAGATCTCATCAACAAATACTGCCCGGAGAAAACTAAGACTCTGCGGATACCCATATGCCCAGCTTGTCAAACTTCTTTGGATGAGGAAGGCGAATACGTCAATCAAACAACATACAGAGGTATAATTGGTTCTTTATTGTATCTAATGGCCAATAGGCCAGATATTTTGTATGTCGTGGGTGTGTGTGCTAGGTATTGTAACGTCTTTACTTTGTTTTGATTGAGGACAATCAAAGGTTCAAGTTTGGGGGATTATGATATGTGCGTAAAATGACCTATTTTTCGATGTGTGAGCGTGCATGTTTGCGTTCATTTTACCCTCATATCATATGTTTTTGTTGTTTTTTGGTTCTATTTTCGTGTTTTTCTGTTTTGAATGTTGTAGGATATGTTTTGGGCATAAAACAACACTTTTGGATGAGTTTTGGATGAAAATCGCCTGAGCTAGGAGTCAAAGGGAAGCAGGATCGACCGAGCGGAGCAGAAAAGGTGCAAGGTGATTTCAGAGACTTCGCCTGGCCAAGCCAAACTTGGCTCGGTCGAGCCAAGTGGACAAAGAGCAGGCTCGGTCGAGACATCCTTGGCTAGGCCGAGCCAAAGCGGGATTTTGGTGTTCTTTAGTTCTGAGCTTGCCCGGGCAAGCCAACCTTGGCCCGGGCGATCCGAGGCTCTGCCAACTCGTTATAAAAGGGGGAAAACAGTTATTTTGATAATATTTTCATAACTTTGGATAACCTCCTCCTAAATTCTCTCTACGATTCCCATTTCAATCGCTTCCAAAACCTTACCCAAGGTATCAAGGAGATAATTCATCAATCCTTGGAGAAGAATTGTAGATCCAAGGGGGTAGATCAAGACGTAGCAAATCCAATTGGGGAAGATTTCACTTTCTACTTATCAATTGTAATGGATGTATTTGATTTCAACTTTGTATTGTTACAATTAAGAGCTATGTTGCTCTAATTCAATTTGGATGTTGATTTGAACAAGGATGTATGAAGATTAGGTTTGATAATTGTTTGTTTACTTTCCTTTGAGGGATTGAATTGCACTTGAGCTTGTTCCTTATCTCTTAGGTGTAGGTAATAGCCAGCTTTTGAGGTAGTTGATGTGAACGCTACAGCCAACACGCGGGCGGAATCGTCGTGAAAAGTGTATATTTTTACGATTTTAGTTCCAATCCCTGTGCGGGGCTAGGTCGTAGGGCAATAATAGACGGTCGATTGGGAGTGATCTAGGGGTTAATAACGTAGCTGTTTGCAATTCCTAGTGTCATCTACCGTTAGTTCTCCGTAGCAAGTGGCTAACAAGTGTAGGGTCAATTGCTCAACCTCATAGGGATTAAAATGTGTTTACATCAATGATTAGCCTAATTTGATTACATCTACATTTATTTCAACATCCTATCTACCTCATTTGCGTATTTGTTTTTCTCTGTTTACCAAAGTGTGGATAGAATTGATTGAATGTTGATTGTTGGTTTAGTTCATTGTTTCTTATATGTTGTTAGCATAGGTTTAAATTGAATGCCTAGATTGATAGAAATTTCTCAACAATTTTATCTTGCCGAGCTATTAGACTTTGCTATAGTATCCCGGTAATCTAGCGGGCGAAGGGAAGAAGGACCTGGTTTGATAATTAAACCTTGAGTGTGCAGTGAGAATTTGTATGAGTATTATTGCGCGTCAGGTATCTAGCAAATTCGAAAAAGTCACACATGGAGTCAGCGATAACAATAGTGCGATGTGCATCACAAAGAATCATGTATACCACTCAAGAACAAAGTACGTCAAACATTATTTCATCTCAGATCATGTGGAAAAGAAGGACATTTCTGTGGAATATATCCGAACCGATGATCAACTTGCAGACATCTTCACCAAACCACTAACAGAGAGCAGATTCAAAGAACTCTGTCTCAAACATGGATTGCTAGAGGTGGATGATATAATGGAAGAATGAGTCCTAGCTCTCATTCTAGTTCTGGTCTTCTAGGATTTCTTGGATTTCTAGAGTTGACGCGGATTAAAGTGTGCTCAAGCTCACGATTTCTAGAATAAATCTTTTGTTACCTGACAATCATTTCAATTTCTGCCGCACTATGATTGCCGAGTTACTATTGCTACGATGGATTGCTAAGGAAACACATTGCTAAAAGCGATAATCGCTAAATTTTGTACTACATATATAATTGTTGAGTCCAAGCTCTCAGCAGGTCCTTGGTGATTGATGAGTTCAAGCTCTCAGCAAGGCGCTTATGATTGCTATGTCATTTGCTGGCAAATCTCATTCAGCATATGCGATCCAGCAAACGAAATTCAAATCTCTTGGAAAGCGGGAGTCTCCAAACAAATAAAACATTTTTCCTACAAGCAACATTAAATGCGGTAATAAATGCTAGGCAGGACGACAACGAATGAGAGATTGCCATATCGACCACTCACGAACTTTTCATCGTAGTGGGTCAAATGCAAAAAGTTGCACCGCACCACGTTCGTTTATTCTCTAAGCTATACATCACGCCACAACCGTTCGATCAAACCACCACACTTCTCTATAAAAAGGGATGATTTGGGATTTATTTATACCATATTGCACTCAGAACATTTACTTAAATTTCAAATATTCTCTGTTCAATCCTATGTGTTTCAATTTGCCTATGTTTAGAAATTACTTCAATGGCATAATTTTCAAGCTGTACCAGTCCCCCAGCAGAAACCTCGGGTTAAGGGACTGCTCTCACTATTACACAAGAAGCACATATGCCGATATTTACTAGCATTTTCAAAAAGGAACACATTGACGATTCAATAGGGTATGGACGTCTGGTTTCTATAGCCAAAAAGAAAAAGGAGGGCGAACTTACCAATACACAGAAGAGGGTTGTGCAGGTCCAGAATGATAAAATCATTTATGAGCCACTGTGCGAAAATCATTTCTCGCCATGTATTCTGAATTGGCTCGGAAGCAAAGGGTTGCTAAAATACATGACTGAGGTTCAGGCCACGCCGCATATGTGGCAGAGTTCTACGCCAGAGCAGTCATCACTGAAGATTAATCATCGGTTACAACGTGTGTATTTGGAACCTTGATGAAAGTCAGCCCATGAGTGCTTGCTGCCAAATACGGACTATGGAATGAAGGAGACAACATCACCACTTGTAAGGTTGATGATAAAGATGAGATGAAAAACCTTGGGTTGTAGTGGAAGAAGGAAATATATGCTGAGAAGCTGTTGAAGTTTGCAACACCAATCAAAACACTCACCGAATTGCATAAAGACTTGGCCATAAGGGTGATCCAGATGCTGATGTGTGAAGCTGTTTCAGACTCCAAGCTCAGCACGAAGAAGTATGATGTCATGATGGTAATGGACGATAGCATCCGCGCCAATTGGGCGGAGTTCATCTACAGCAATTGGCTAGAGCACGCACACAAGAACTCTTCAATCAAGACCGAGAACACCTTCACCACCGATTTCATCTTTGGTCTGAAAATAAGTTATTTTATTGAAGGGTTTATCCCCAAGGAGAAGTTGGATAGAGGCGAGCACCTGCTGCCCACAGAATACATGTCGGTCACCAAACACTGCCAACCACCAACGGATGTCAAGCACCCGAAGATTCGAACATGAAAGAAGAATGTGGATCCTAATGATCCCATCTCTGACAAAGAGTTGTATGATCAGGGCGAAATGATTCCACAAACTATTATCCCTTTGACCGAGACAGAATTATAGGAGGCAAGGTGGAACGCAGAGACTGAAACTCTGTTCAAGGAGATGGAGAAACTTTCTGAACATACTCGCTTCGATCTAGTTGAGAAGTCCCCAAAGTAGAAGAGGACCCCTAGCAAGCTTCAATAAAGAAAGATGCAAAAGCTTGATGTTGCTGAAGGAGAAGTCTCCACCCAGAAGGGAAGGGGTGATGCTATTCAAGGGAATACCAATTTGGTTCAAATCCCCACTAAAGTTTCAACTCCAAAGAACTTGAGACTTGTAAAGCCCATTAGGGTTAGGTTTTCTCAAAACCTTAACACTATATAAAGGATTTCTCTCTTAAATCAGTGTAGCCACTACAGTATACAATTTAATATTCAAATCAGAATATTGAAGTGAGAAAGAGAGAGAGATCGGCGGCGCTTCAGGGGGAGGATTTTCTTATCAAATCCTCCGGCTTCCTGATTCAACTTGGTAGATAATCCTCACCAGATTTCAAAGGAGCAAGAGAACAGATCAGAAGATGAAATCTGTAGGAACACAATCAAAGCAGCCGTTCCATTCACCTTCAGATTTAACTTCATCATTCTTCCTCCGATCTAGATTTGTAGATCAAACGATTGAAGATCATGTATCATCTTGAATCCACCCGATGCAATTAATTATTGTAGGAGCATGAATAGGGTGGCATGGTTTATTTAATTGAATTTGGTCTTGATATCCTAAGAACGATCCTGCAAATTAAATAACAACTAACATTGTTGGTCGTAGACTCGAATCCTATAATTGGTATCAGAGCCAGGTTCAAGTTCTTAGGCTCTATCCTTGATAAATTTAATTAAATAAATTTGTATGTTCATGGATGGATTTATATTGTTGTGGATGATTTTTGTTCTCGTGGCCTTATGGTTTTTAGATCTTTTTTTCACCACGAGAAAATCCGTGGTTAGATTTGATAGGGAAATTCACTGTAATAGTTTTAGATCTACTTTATATTATTTTATTTCAAATCTGTAAAATTGTATCCGGAGAGAAGGACGTAAATTGAAGAACGATGAACACGACATGGTGGGAGTCGACGGCGGCGGCGCACGGCAAACCCTAGGGTTTTCGCCATGTGCGGCTAGGCTGCGATTCCCCGCGCGCGCGCGCGCATTTATCCTGGCCACTGGCGGCGGCTGGCCGTCGGGGCCATGCAGCAGGCGGAGGCGGGCAGCAGACGGCGGCAGCGACGACGTGGGTGGCGGCGGCTTGCGGCTGCAACCCTAAGGATGCACCGTGCATGGCTGGGCCGTGCCCTGCGCGTGTCGCGTCTCCTCGGCTGGCTTCCTCGCTGCATGGATGAACAGCGACGATGGCAGCAAGCAGTTGGGACGGCGGCGACCTCCTAGCGGTGCGAGCCAGCCGCAGGCGGCGGCTGGATGTCAACAACAGCGATGGATTTTGGTTCTTTTCTAACCAAGATCATTAGAACTCCACCAATACGACTTCTCATTGGAAGTGGGGCATCTCGAAGCGTAAATGACTACTCGGGTAGCTTACATTAGTGGTCCCTGACCAGTTCTAATGCGATGATGTTTCCAAAATAAAACATTTATTTTAAGATGAAAAGTGGGAGCCTCTAAGCAATGACTACTCGGGTAGCTTGCATTGAGACAACTTTCACAACTCTACGATTAATTTAAATGGGATAACAAAGAATGTAAAGGGCATGCGGTATGGGTCCAGTACGTATGCTAAATAGTCATTTTACATTTGAGTTAGGATTGTGATTACTTTGGCTTAGATGTTGCCTTGAGTATAACTCAGTTGTGATGGCTTAGGTGAACATGGTCTTGGAATCTCCAATATTAATTTCTTTTGTCATTGGATACCTAACATGTTAAGAAATTAAAGGATCATTTGATCTGATTGAGTGTTTGTCGTAAATGTCTACTCGGGTAGCTTGCGATGAATTAGCTTGGGCAATTGGAGCAAAAAAATTGTATTGTTTTTATCTAAAGGTTACTATGCATATTTGTTCCAATTGTTCTGTTGTATGTTCATAATTTATTTATTTATTCATTTTCAGATATGTCTATCATTATTCGTATTTTGGCACAAAATCCCTTGAGGGGTTCTAATTTCCTGGAATGGAAATGGCTCATGGAGCGATGCATGTTTGCTACACAGACTGTATTTGTGTTACTTGTGCCTCGTCCAGCTGTACCTTTCATTGAGTCCTCAGATTACTCTAGGAGCTCTTTTGAAAAATAGATGACGAACAACGATAAGTTATTATCAATGCTCAGGTCATCAATGATTGAGGAGCTCCAGCTCAAGTATCAGTATTGTACTGAGGCTGTTGAGATTTGGAGAGACCTGATTATGTTTTATGGTAGGCTTGGACAGACTGCCAGTGCCGAGTTCATAATGAGAATTGTTAACTGTAAGCTGGCACAGGATGGTAAGTTAGGGAGCATGTGCTGCACATGGATCACTGTTTGTTGTAGCAGCAGGATAACTACAGAACTATGCGCAAGTATACGCAATCGACAAGTAATATAGTCTCGAAGACCAGATATCGAACCCTAGAGAGTGTTTAATCAAGCCGTGCACAGAATATTGCTTGCAAAATAGGTTTATGTGATGGTTTTCTAAACTAAAATTGCATAAATGCGTAAATGATAAAATCAATTAAAGCTAAATTGATTAATAACTGTTCTTCCTAAATTATAACCATAAAAACTTCATAAATAAGGTTTAACAATAAAAGAAAATACACTTGGGTTGCTAACTTTTGGTTATCTACTTTCCTATATGCTGCAGCATGGTTCAGACATCAATTCTGGGTCTTGTAACCGCTCTCTACACTGCCTAGCATGTTCTCACACTACTTGATCTGCATTTTCTTATTAAACTTCATATGTCTATGACAGAATTAATCTTCAAATGAAATTATCAAAACAGGGGTTCTTACAAGTCTCAAGTTCTTTGTATGTCTACACAAGAATTCTAGATTGATTATGACTTCCTAAGCCTAGATCTCCTTTCGGTCTCCCTAGGTGAAATATTCCTTGCCACCAACGTGTTTAAGGAATCAAACAAACAAAAATCATAATCAAACACAAGATTTGAAGCAAGAACATCTCTAACATAAATTCAAGCAAATAAACCAGTTAACAACCCAAGCATTAGGAGTTTAGGTCATGCTTAAACTAAAAAGAAAATAAATAAAAATAACTAAAATCCAACTATCATTCATCTATCAACTACAAATATAAACTAGAGGTGCAGAAAAACCAGCAGCAAGGTGTCCAGCTACTGCTGCTCTTCTTCCTCCATCTCTGCGTTGCAGCCCTCAGATTTTCCTCTCTCTAAAAACTTGGCTTGCTGAAGAAGAATAATTATTGAATTATATGGAATGGTTTTTCTCTCTCCTTGCTCTCAAAATATCTTCACTCTTCCACTGAATCTCCATCCTACACATGGCTCTCCATCCTGCCTTTTGACTCTGATAGCTCACAAAGTTGAGACCTGTCCAACATTTGAGACAGCATCTGAAAAGTAAGCTGATTCTGTTTGCAGGTGGTCCCCCCCTGTGCAGTCTCTCAGCTCCCAGTTATGCTACTCCTATGTTGCAGCATAACATTCAGCGGATTGCTCTTCACTTCTTTGGCATGAAATTTGGTTAATATCACTCCTTTTCCTTGCAAAACAACTAAAAACAACAAAACACAACTATACAAGACACACAATGTAGAAAATGATAAATTCAACACAAAAACTACCTAATACGAGTTAGAAACACTAAAAAGAATATAAAAGACACCTATAAAACACTAAAATAATAACTCCTTAAGGGAGTTATCAATCACCTCAGAAGATTCTATATCTTAAATGGTGGAAATACGAATGATCAGTTATTCACTGATGTCGTATACGACTCCCTTCCAAAATCTTACTATGACTTCACTTCCATAGTCGAAGACAAGGTGTTCACTCTGGATCAGTTGATCAGTTTCTTGGAGGCTGCTCAACTGATCAATGACTCCTTGTCTGCTGTTGTGCTTGACTATCACTTTCCACTTCCGAGTGTAGAGGATGTAATCATGAAGAATTCGACTAATGATGGTTCTATAGAGAGATTTGGAGGCAAAGTTTACAAAAGAAAGTTATGTTCAGCATGCAACAGGAAGGGTCACTGTAAAGTAAATTGTCTGGTGTTTGTCACCAAGGGAAATGGTACATCATCTTCTGCACTAGTTATTGAAATATGTTTAGCATCAGTTTCTATCCATTCGTGTATAGTGGATACTGAAGCTACTGATCATGTTTGTTACTCTATGCAGTGGTTCGAGCTGACTAGAGAGCTTAAACATGGCGAGGTTACCATCTCCATGGGAAATGCTGCTAGAGTCTCTGCTGTAGCAATTGGAGATGTTAGTTTATGTTTTGGCAATAATGTTTTAACACTAAGAGATGTTTTGTTTGTGCCGACTTTTCGGCGAAACTTGGTTTCAGTTTCCAAACTTTTTGATGATGGATTTTCTGTTATTTTTGGTAGAGATGTTTCTATCATGAGAAATAACGTTCTTATCTGTCATGGGTCACTGAAAGATTCTCTTTATGTTATTACATGTTCAAACAAACCAACAATGAAAGAGGCATATAATTTGTCTAACCAACAGAAAAGAAAATTTTCTTCAAGTGAGGATATAACATATCTTTGGCACTTGAGACTCGCTCATGTCAATCTTAAAAGAATTAAGAAACTCATTGATTGTGGAATTATGGATCCAATCCAAGTAGTTCCACATACAGTTTGTGAGTCTTGTATAGAAGGGAAGATGACGACCAGGCCTTTCAAGGCAACAGAGTCTCGAGCAAGTGACTTGTTAGACCTCATCCACTCTGATCTGTGTGGACCTATGTCAACACAAGCCCGTGGTGGGCATAGATACTTTGTCACCTTTATAGATGACTACTCTAGATATGGACGCGTTTACCTGCTTCACTATAAGTCTGAATGCCTTGATAAATTCAAGGAGTTCAAGGCTGAGGTAGAGAACAAGTTAAACAAGACAATAAAGAGACTACGATCTGATCATGGTGGTGAGTACCTCAGCAATGAGTTCTTACAGTATCTAGTAGATCAAGGGATTACCTCCCAGTGGACTGCACCTGGCACCCCTCAGCAGAATGGTGTAGCAGAGAGAAGAAATAGGACTCTTTTAGAAATGGTTAGGTCAATGATGAGCTATGCCAGCCTGCCCATTTCCTTTTGGGGGTATGCACTAGAAATAGCGACGTACTGAATTAACTTAGTTCCATCTAAATCAGTTCCTAAAACTCCAATTGAACTCTGGTATGGACACAAGCCTGTTTTGTCCAAGTTAAGAGTGTGGGGTTGTCCACAATACGTGCTGAATAAGGAAGCTGACAAATTAGAAGGAAGGTCTAAGTTAATGCTGTTTGTGGGCTATCCCAGGCAAACAAAGGGTGGTTTCTTTTATGATCCAGATGACCAGAAAGTCGTTGTGAGTACCAACACAAGATATCTGGAAGATGAATTCATAAGGATCCACAAGACCAAGAGCGAGATTGTACTTCTAGAAATTGAAGAGAACAATTCAAATCCATCAGGAGAACCTCGTGGCCACCTGAGCATACCTGAGTTGGGTATGGAACCAGGTGCACGACTGCCTGTGCAAGATGGTGAATCACAACTGAATGCACCAAACACAGACACATTGAAGGGGCCTCGTCGTAGTGGGAGGTTGTCTCGGCAACCTGAACGATATATGTTCGTTGGAGAGTCTTCTGACTTTATCCCTGAAGACGGACTCAATGATATCATCCCATGGACATACGACGAAGCTATGAGTGACAAAGATGCTGATTAATGGCGAAAGGCCATGGCTTCTGAAATAGAATCGAATACAGCTATGGATGTGTACCAGAAATCCTTACTGCTAGAAGGTTTTCGGGCCATAGGCAGTAAGTGGGTATACAAGAGAAAGAAGGATTTAAGTGGTAACATAACGGCTTTTAGGGCAAGGCTGGTGGCAAAAGGTTATAGTCAAAAGGAAGGTATTGACTATGATGAAACCTTCTCACCAGTTGCTATGTTAAAATCCATTCGGATACTTCTATCCATAGCAGCACATTTGGATCTTGAGATCTGGCAGATGGATGTCAAAAACGCGTTCTTGAACGGGTACCATTAGGAAGGTCGTGAATCTACATGCAACAACCAGAAGGATATGTGCAGAATGATCAAGAGCATCTTGTCTGGAAGCTCAAGAAGTCCTTATATGGACTTAAGCAAGCTTCAAGGTCATGGAACAAGCGTTTCGATGATGTGATCAAATCCTATGGATTTGCACAATGCGAAAATGAAAGTTGTATGTACCGTTTATGTGGGAAAGGGAGTGTAGTTTTTTCTTGCACTTTATGTAGATGACATTCTCCTATTTGAAGACAATGTGGAGGTGTTATCATGCATAATAGGTTGGTTATCCGAGCAGTTTCAGATGAAAGACCTGGGTAATGCTGGCTACATCATTGGGATCAAAGTCCTACGTAATCGTAGGAAAAGGATGTTAAGCTTATCCCAGGGTGCTTACATTGATACTGTGTTGGCTCGTTTTAGCATGGAAAATTCCAAGAGAGGTCTCTTACCTTATCCTTATGGAATTCGTCTTTCAAAGTCACAGTGTCCTGTGACAGAGAAGGAGAAGAATGAGATGTCTATAGTACTATATGCTTCGGCAGTGGGAAGTCTCATATATGTTATGCTTTGCACAAGGCCAGATATCTTCTATGATGTTGGTATGGCAACAAGATATTAGTCCAATCCCGGGAGGCGCATTGGAATGCGGTGAAACACATTCTCAAATATCTGAGGAAAGCATGAGATTTATGTCTTATATATCAGAGTGTGAACTTGTGTCCTGTTGGGTACACGGATTCGGATTTCCAGGCGGATCAAGATGAGAAGAGATCGACCTTTGGATATGTGTTTACCTTTGGAGGAGGAGCTGTGTCTTGGAGGAGTGCGAATCAGAAATGCATCGCAGACTCCACCATGGAAGCTTAATATGTAGCGGCTTCAGAGGCAGCAAAGGAAGCTGTATGGTTCCGGAACTTCCTCTTGGAGTTGGATATTGTTCCGAGCTTGCCTAAGACAATCACATTATACTGTGATAATGCTGGTACAGTGGCAAACTCAAAGGAACCCAAAATTCACAAGGCCTCAAAACACATTGAGAGAAAATACCACATCATACGAGAAATCGTGGCAAGAGGCGATGTGCTAATCCATAAGATAGATACGAAAGAGAATGAAGCTGATCCATTTACAAAAGGCTTGCCTAAGAAGATCTATGAGGAACACGTTCGTGCTCTTGGACTGAAGATCTGAGGTTGGACATCTTATGTCCCATTTTGTAATAGCTAGATTGAATAGACACACTTAATACTCTTTAAAAGTAATGGTATTATGCTTTGAGTATAAGTGGGAGATTGTTGGGATTGTATACAGAAAGCATGAATGATTAAGTGTTTGTATATTGGCCTTCATTTATGTGTTGCATCAACAATTCTCGCTATCTGATAAATGTGAACGTATAACTAACTATAATATCCTTTTATCTCGTTGATAGGCCGACCATATGGTATGTAGGAGATCACAGAGGATCATATGGCTCACTTGACCTAGCGAGATATAAACAGTATCACAGCTGAAACAGTCCCTGGATAGGCTGTTGGTTTAAGCTGCGACATATCGGTTAATTAGTGGGCTTATCCTAGCTACTTGATGTGTCGGTACATATTTATGTATTGATGGGATCAACAGTGGGATGTGCCATTCTCATTGACATATGAATGAGCCAGATCCCTAACATACTTCCTATGATCTTAAACCTTACTGAACGATGAGGGGCACACACGGATTGACCACACTTTGATCTGCTATGGTGGCAACTCTTACATGTACTCTTATACCTGCACTTTGGGTGTTGGCAATTTGTGTGGGGTCTGCTTAGGCTGGATGTATAGGTAAGCATATTCGTTTCAGGATGGTGACATTCCCTGATGAACTCACAAGGTTCTTTATGCTAAGTCCTGCAGGCTGAATGTTTTATTCAAGCATAAGAGTAAGGAGTGAGTGGTATTAATCAGGAAATAAGATATTAATTAATTATGGTTGATTGTCATAAACAAAATTATTTAATGAATGTCTAAAACCTTAAATATGTGGATCATGTTAGTTTAATGCAACCCGTTCCTAACAACGTGGTAATAAAGGGGCGAGTCAACATTGTTACCGTGGTAAAGGTTAAAACAATGTTTTATTAATTAATTATGTTCTGGGTTGAGCAAGGAAGGATTAATTATTAAAGAGGGCCTACTTTATTATTTGCATTTGATCCCTGGTCTGGCCCATAAACTGCTCAAGCCCATTAGGGTTAGGGTTTCTCAAAACCCTAACACTATATAAAGGATTTCTCTCTTGGATCAGTGTAGCCACTACAGTATACAATTTAATATTCAAATCAGAATATTGAGTGAGAAAGAGAGAGAGATCGGCGGCGCTTCAGGGGGAGGATTTTCTCATCAAATCCTCCGGCTTCCTGATTCAACTTGGTAGATAGTCCTCACCAGATTTCCAAGGAGCAAGGGAACAGATCAGAAGATCAAATCTGTAGGAACACAATCAAAGTAGTCGTTCTATTCTGCTTCAGATTTAACTTCGTCGTTCTTCCTCCGATCTAGATCTGTAGATCAAACGATTGAAGATCAGGTATCATCTTGAATCCACCCTATGCAATTAATTATTGGAGGAGCATGAAAAGGGTGGCATGGTTTATTTAAATGAATTTGGACTTGATATCTTAAGAACGGTCCGCAAATTAAATAAAAACTAACATTGTTGGTCGTAGACTCGAATTCTACAGTTGAGCCCGAAGATGATCCTGTAGTAAATCTTGATGTCGTCTCTGACAAGGGTTTCGACAAGATGTTTCCTACTGGTTTCTTTGATAAGCTCACTACCGTGCAAGAAGGAGGTAGTGGTGCTTTAATTATTAGATGGAAGGTTCCCCTGCCAGGGGAAGGGAGCCATGCCAATCTGTTTGATAAGCCCACCACTGCGCAAGGTGAAAGGTGTGGTGCATAAGTTAATGCAGAGCAGACTGTCGCGCAAGGAGGAGACAGTGCTGCTAAGAATGCTGAAGTTGTTGTTGAGCAAACTGTCGTGCAAGGAGGAGACAGTGTTGCTATATTTCTGAAAATCTTGTGAAGACAAAAGTGCAAGGGGATGCTGGCCTTGAGAAAGTGGATGCTGATAAGTCTGATAATGCCAAGAATGCTGAATCACCTTAGTCCTAATCCAATGAGGAGTATGATCAGTATTTCCTTCATTTTGTTAATTCTAACGTGCTTTGTATTGTGATGCATGAAGATCAGCAGGCCTCCATAGTGTTAGGTGTTGATGTAGAAATCCGACCTTAAATTGATGTTTTGATGTGTGAAAACTATATACCAAAGTCTAGGCCTTAGAGTTAATACCTCATGTAATCCTTGTATAGGATGATTGAATTGTAATAGTCTAGGTGAAGAGAATTTACAAAACTGTAGAACAGTTTTGGAGAAGACGTCATTCAGACGAGATAACTGTCAACTTAATGGACAAAGTAAAGCAGAGCAGAGCAAAGGTCATGAAAAACTGCGCAGACACTTTTCCCTGTTGAGGCTTAGATATTCAAAGAAAAGAGTGGATAGAGTTTTCACAAAGAAACTGTCGAGAAGCGCTCACAGTTTCAGAACAGGACAGTTTCGCATCAATGAATACGTACAAAGCAAGATGCCAATCAGTCACAGAAGAACTCTAAGTAAATGATAAAAAACATTCAGACAGTCAGTTGTGAGTGGCGTACAACGTTGTTTGGCGTCTGACACATCAAGTACAAACTGCCCTTCTCATAAGGTCGTATTTTGCCTCATTTATCACATTGTTTTCTTATTGTTTTCTTGCATTTACGTTATTTTTAGTTAATAATCGAGCATGAGTCAAGTTTATGGGGTATGATACTTGCCATGGTGTATTTTTGCAGGTTTTAGGCCAAATCCAATGGAAACCCGTACCGAAAGTAGCAAATGTTCAATGGAACAGTCACGAATTCTTCCACAGATGGAATCCTAGCTAATGAAGCACATTTATGGAAATATCTTTGAGTTAGCTTTCCAACGCAACTAGAATTGGGTCAATCGGAGTTTGGGAGTGAAAGTTATGGCCAAAACCGTGAGACTGCGCAGAAGGAGAAAAACGTCTCTGTCTCGACCGAAATGAAGACCACGTCGACCGATGCAAGGAATTCTGCGTCGACCGATATGAGCCCTGCGTCGACCGAAACGGGCCCAGAAAAGGGAATTTCGAGATTTTTATGGCTAAATCATATTTTTGGCCCTAGATCCCAATTTATACACCTCTACCTCTATAAATACTTGTTTTGCTCGAGTTTTTAGGGTTGCCTACCAGTTCCTTTCAAATCTACATTAAGTTTTCTCTTGGATCATTGAAGTTTTAATTACTTTGGAGAGCATTCAACCTTTATTTTTATTGTAAGTTTTATTATGAAATTTAATAATATGTTTCTTGTGTTTCTTTCCATCACGAGTGGCTAGAAACCCTTGCGGGTTCTAGGGCTATGTGTAATTAATCATATTTGCATGTTAGATTTATCAACTCAAATTGCATGGTTTCAATTCCTGATTTAATTGATAGAATTTAGGATTGATGATGGATCGAGAGATGAAATTGGTTCTTTATTCATAATTGTTAATCGAAAGACCGAGAGGAGAAGATTAATAATAGGAAGAGGAATTTGAATACAACTGGTTTTCTGTCTCAAAAGGAAGAGTAATTAATTGTAGGGATTAAATCTTATATTTTTATTCAGGTTGATTATTATTGTGTTCTTGAGGCCGACCAAGCATATACAGTCACATGATAGTAACCTAGGTTAAAATTGCCCGACAAAGGAATTTTAATACATAATTTGATTTCCCACCATTGTAGAGTTGATTGATTTGGAATGTATTTTGATTGATTATTTGCCCTAGAATCTGTGTTCTTTAATTTGCTTTTTGAAACCCCTTTAAATTCTGTTTTGTCATCTTTATTTTCCAAAACTAAAACCCAAAAATTTGTTTACTCAAACAATAAAATCTGAGAACTATAGTTAGTACATGAGATATTTTCGTTGTACATTTCCTCTGGGTTCGACTACCTTTGGGTATTTATAAATTTATTGCCACTGTGTTTGCAATTAATCTGCGAAATTTGCAGTGATCAAATTGGCACCGTTGTCGGAGATAGTCAGATGGCGAATCATTACTGTCTTGTTTAAAGACTTCTGGATTGGGTGCATGAACACACGGAACAAAGGGAAAATACTTGAGCCCTTCATACCTGAAATCGAAGCAGCCTGCAGGAAGAGCAGAAAGAAAGGAAAAAGACATGATTTTCAGAGTGAGCCGAACAACGAAGAAGCCCCTCTGCAAAACAGGACACCAGAATAACAGAGGTAGTTTGTCAATGAGGTGGAACAACTAAGAGCACAACTCCAAACAACTCAAACAACTCAGGCCGAGCAAGCTGCAAGACTGGCAGAGTTGAACAACAGGCAGATAGTGGTTCCGCAAAGATCCATCTTGGATCGTTTTCTACCACAGCAGGAAGAGCCCGAATTCAGAGTGCGAATTAACGCCAATAATTTTGAGTTAAAGAATGGGCTGATTCAGATGGTGCAGCAGAACCAGTTTGGGGGGAGAGCCGTAGAAGATCCATATGCCCGCCTAAATCAATTCATAGAGGTGTGCGATATAGTGAATCAGAACGGAGTCCCCCAGGACGTCATCAGAATGAGGTTGTTCTCGTTCTCACTCAGAGACGAGGCGCGGTCCTAGTATGCTGGTTTGGACAAGAGTCAGATTGGGACATGGGGCGAACTTCGAGATGAATTCCTCACCAACTACTTCCCACCGAGCTTGCTGCTGAAGAGGAATGCTGCCATCACTACATTCAAGCAGCTGTATGATGAATCCCTGCATGAAGCCTGGTAGAGGTACAAAGAACTCCTGTAACTCTGCCCTGGACATGGAATCGATCTCGAGATGCAGGTTTGCCATTTTTATAAGGGTCTGAACCCACACATGAAGGAGATGGTGGATGTATCTGCTGGCGGGACCCTGATAAAGAAGAGTGGTGCAGAGAGTATGAGGCTGCTGGCAGACATGGCACTGAACAGCCACCAGTGGCCGACTGAAAGACAGATGCCGGTCAAAGTAGTGGAGACAAAGCCAGAGTTTGATGTGGTAGTCGAGGTGAAGAAACTCCATGTGGAAATTGAGAAGTTGGGAACAGTGAAAGTTGCAGCTGCTACTACTGAGCCGAGTATGGCGATTGTTCCGGTGGAGGCTGACTACATCAACCGGGGACCAAGCAGTTCATCTGGAACTGCAGGAATGGAGGTGAACTACATTGGCGGTGGTTATCAGAATAACTACCGAGACAATCAAGGGTATCATTACAACCATGGGCGATCTCACCCTGGTTTTTCTTATTTTAACCCCTCTGCTGCAGAACACCCTCCACCTAGTTTTGATGTAGGTACTTGAGGAGAAATCGTGGAGAGAAAGAAGTCCGTGCTGGAAGAGATATTGGAGAAATTTATCAAGAGCTCGGACAACCGATTTGTCAAGGTTGAGAACAAAGTCACAGGGATGGCCGATCACATGCAATTAATGAGAAAGCATTTGGAGATGATGGACACCCAATTGAGTTAGATGGCCACTACCTTGGGTACTCAGCACGAGCCGGGGCAACTTCCGAGCACAACAGAAAAAAATCCAACAAAAGAAAAGTTGTTAAATATCATCTCGTTTCGATCTGGAAGGAGATATGAAGGTCCGAGCCATGTAGAAAGAGAAGAAGGAGAAACAGAGGAGGAAAATAACGCGTTGGACCTCTCTGCTTCGACCGAGATGGATTCCATCCCGGTCGATGCAGAGGGTTGCAGCCCGGCCGAAATGAAGAGCAGCATGGTCGATGCAGCAGGATCCATGTCGACCGAGACAAGCCAATCACGGTCGACACAGAAGTCAGCAGGCAGCCCGGCCGAGACAGCCGCATCTCGGTCGAAACAGAGCCCTAACTTGGGCAAGAAAGAGAAGGAGAAGGAAGGAAGAAAAGCTGATCTGGTTGCCCTAATGCCCTTCGCACAGAGATTCACAAAGAAAATGAAAGATTCTAAATTCACTAGTTTTGTTGAAAATTTAAAAAAGGTGAAGATTAACATTCCTCTTATTGAAGCTCTCAGGGAGATACCCAGTTACATGAAGTACCTCAGAAGACTGATGAGCGAGAAGAAGCAGTTCATGGAAAATGAGACGGTGAAGATACACGAGGAGTGCAGTCTATTGCTACAGAAGCGAATCCCCATCAAGAGATCGGATCCAGGTTGTTTCTTGATACTTATCGAGATTGGAGGAAAGGAGTTCTAGAATGTGTTGTGTGACACCGGGGCGAGCATTAACCTGATGCCCTAGTCCATCTACAAGAAGCTGGAAATCGGAGAGATGAGGACTACTACTATTACCCTCCAGATAGCGGACCGATCTGTGTCCAAGCCTAAAGGTATCGTAGAAGATGTTCTAATCCATGTTGGCCATTTAATCTTCCCTGCAGATTTCATCATCCATGACATGAAGGAAGATGCCAACACCCTGATGATCTTGGGAAGAGAGTTCCTCGACACAGATGGTGTCCTGATCGACTGGAAGAAGGGGGAGATCACACTGAGAGGGAATGAAGAATCTATCACCTTCTGCATAGATAAGAACAAGAGGAGAGGGGAGTGCAACCAGATCAATGCTACTGAAGAAGAAGAAAAAGAAGGAGATGAGACACTGGAGGAAGAAGAAGAAGCCATCCGGTGGGAACGAGGAAACGAGTCAGTGAAATCGGCAATTAAGCTGCCTCCTTCTGAGTACACCACCGTCATTCAGAATCGGCGAGTCTTCATGATAGATTCAAGGGGTCGACGAGTCTGGACTCGACCACCTTGGTAAGCTGATACTGAGTCGAGCCACGACAGTAAATAAGGCGCTAAATGGGAGGTAACCCATTGTGTTTTTGTTTTCCTTAATTAATTTCATTATAATTGTATTTTCTGCTTTCACTTGTTTGCATTGTTCTATTGTTATTTCATAAATAATAATAATAAATTGTGGAATAGTGCTCTGTTTCGACCGACGCAGGCCTGGCGTCGGTCGACACAGAGTAGCTCGATGTGGACACTTTGGCTTGAGATGGGGATCGACATGAAGGCTCCACGTCGACCGACACAAAGTCCACGTCGGTCGACGTGGAGTGCCAGCAGCAACAATTTCACGTTGTACGATTTCTGAAAGTTCCGGGATAAAAAGTTGATGTCTGAGATCAACTACCAGGTCCCGTTCTCCCTCTTGTCTGATTTTCAAACTTTTTCCACTCTTCGAGTTGGAAATATGTTTGGGGGGATGTGGACAACAGGTGGAACGTTCTATCTTTTATTTATTCTGCTTTCTGCATTTAAATTTCTGCCTATTAAAAAATTAAAAAAAAATGCATTTGTTGAATAAAATTGTGATTTTGTGAGAAGATTTGCTTGGCTATGAGATAACCCTAGCAAGAATGCAAGATTTGAATTGATTGACTTGATTATGCATTGATTGTGATAGTGTTTGAGAATACATATGAATGTAGAAAACCGCATGATTACTTGTTTTGAAACTTACAAAGGCATGATGTTGATGATGATTTGATGTTTACTATGGAAGAATTGTTGTCCCAAGTGTGAGAATTGAGCCTTGATTTCGATTTTGAGTGTGTCTGCATTATTGAGTATCTCTAGAACTTGCTTTGTTTCTTTTTCAAGACTGCTAAGTGTGCACATGTTTAGGAAAAGATTTTAGGCCATCTTTGTTTAGCCTATTTATCCCATACACTGTCCTAATTGAACATTTATCCCTAGTCAGCCCTTTTGAGCCTATGAATTTTCTTTCTTTGTCTATGAGTTGGAAAAGGATAGGGGAATCAACTCTTGTCTATGAGAGTGGGTTTGGATTTGTTTGAAAAAGATAAGAGATTATTAGAAAGGGTTAAAACAAAAGAAAAGGTTGGGCTCTAGAAAATATAGATAATGAAAAAAAAATGTGTTTATGTGTTTGTTAATCCTTATAAGCTCAAATGAATATTCAAAATTGTTTAAGAGCATAAAAGGATGTGTGTGAAAAAAAAAAAGAGAAAGCAATAAAAGAGCCTTGGTTAGATTTATTGAGAGTAGCTAACTCAATTATTTAGTCACTTGGCCATATATTTCCCTACCCTTGATTCTTACAAAGTGTTGATGTTTTGTGGATTTACGAGTTTGATTGTGATGAATCTTGTGAGGTATTGCACTTCTCTTCTACTTGAACTTTTGATTCATTCTTTTGTTGATTGAGGACAATCAAGTGTTTAAGTTTGGGGGGTTGATAAGCTCATATTTTGCCTCACTTATCACATTGTTTTCATTTTGTTTTCTTGCATTTACTTTATTTTTAGTTAATAATCGAGCATGAGTCAGGTTTATGGGGTATGATGCTTGCCATGGTGTATATTCGCAGGTTTTAGAACAAATCCAATGGAAACCCGTACCGAAAGCAGCAGATGTTCAATGGAACAGTCACTACTTCTTCCACAGATTGAATACGAACTAATGGAGCACATTTATGGAAAGATCTTTGAGTTAGCTTTCCAACGCAACTGGAATCGGGTCAATCGGAGTTCAGGAGTGAAAGTTATGGCCAAAACCGTGAGACTGCGCAGAAGGAGAAAAACGTCTCTGTCTCGACCGAAATGAAGACCACGTCGACCGACGCAAGGAATTCGGCATCGACCGAGATGAGCCCTGCGTCGACCAAAACGGGCCCAGAAAAGAGAATTTCGAGATTTTTATGGCTATATCATATTTTTGGCCCTATATCCCAATTTATACACCTCTACCTCTATAAATACTTGTTTTGCTCGAGTTTTTAGGGTTGCCTACCACTTCCTTTCAGTTCTACATTTAGTTTTCTCTTGGATTATTGAAGATTTAATTTCTTTGGAGAGGATTCAACCTTTATTTTTATTGTAAGTTTTTATTATGAAATTTAATAATATGTTTCTTGTGTTTCTTTCCATCATGAGTGGCTAGAAACCCTTGCGGGTTCTAGGGCTATGTGTAATTAATCATGTTTGAATGTTAGATTGATCAACTCAAATTGCATGGTTTCAATTCCTGATTTAATTGATAAAATTTAGGATTGATGATGGATCGAGAGATGAAATTGGTTCTTTATTCATAATTGTTAATCGAAAGACCGAGAGGAGAAGATTAATAATAAGAACAGGAATTTGAATACAATTGGTTTTCTATCTCAAAAGGAAGAGTAATTAATTGTAGGGATTAAATCTTATATTTTTATTCAGGTTGATTATTATTGTGTTCTTGTGGCCGACCAAGCATATAATTTCCCGACAAAGGAATTTTAATACATTAATTTGATTTCCCACCATTGTAGAGTTGATTGATTTGGCATGTATTCTGATTGATTATTTTCCCAAGAATCTGTGTTCTTTAATTTGCATTTTAAAACCCCTTTAAATTCTGTTTTGTCATCTTTATTTTCAAAAACCAAAACCCAAAAATCTGTTTACTCAAACAATAAAATCTGAGAACTATAGTTAGTACATGAGATATTTTCGTTGTACATTTCCTCTGGGTTCTACTACCTTTGGGTATTTATAAATTTATTTGCCACTGTGTTTGCAATTAATCTGCGAAATTTGCAGTGATCACCTGCAAAGCAGGACATTGTAGCAGAAAAAGCAGGGAAGCAGACGACTTTTTCAGAGAAAGATCGACTATGATTGGACATCCTTCAAAATGTCTCTACCGGCTATTTTCTGGTTTCCAACCTATAAATAGCAGGAACAAGAGAGACAAAAAACCTTTGCATCTTTTGAATCTTCGACATACTTACTCTGGGCCTCTCTACTGAAATTAAAAGCTCAAGCATAAACACTCCTAAGCGAGAAGGCACTAATACCGTGGTTCATTTATTAATCACGAGGCATTTATTGCTTAAATAATCCTTCGAGATTCACCGTGTGACCTTGGGTACATGAGGATTAAGTCTACTGACTTAATCTACTGACTTGGTGCTCTTACTTTCAGAGAAAGAACACAGCAGCCTGATCTTTCAAAGGAAGAGAAAGTTATTACGGGCAACTACCAACCAGTGTACATCCTCGGAAGAACTCAACCATCCATTCTACCGGTGAAGGAAAAGGGAGGTTTGTCCTCAGTCCATATTTGACGACTGTTAGTTCACAAAAAAGACACGGAGTCTTCGACAAATTAAAGGAGTGAAGTACAACCACCTTGGTGAGTGATCCATTGTGCTTTGGACGGAGGTTTCTACAGAAACTGGCTATAGATCATGAGGACTGTATCTTCATAACTTAGTGAATTTCCGAATCAAATATCCGAAGAGTGGACGTAGGACGTAAGGCTCCGAACCACTATAAATATCCTGTGTCGTTTACAGTTTAATTTACTTTGTGCATCTTACAGTTTTCAATTATATCTTGAAACCTTCAACACTTATCTTGAAGTGTTTAAGTGTATAACTGTTAACTTGTTAACTGTAAAACTGTTAATCTAACCTTGTGACTAAGACAAACTGCGTTTCTTAAAACTGTCACATACAAACTGACTTGATAGTAAACTGAACTGCTCTCAAATTAGAGTGTATTTATCTGTTTAAATACTTCTGCTGCACATTATACGTACTCTGATTTGGGACCAACACATAGCAAGTAAGGGAAAATTTTTGGGAATTATCTCTGCTCCACAACCACGGGCGACCACCCCGACACAACTTGTAGAAGAACTGAAGAAGAAAGTAAGGTTGAGGGCAAAATAGTGCCTCAAGGCCCTAGGGACTCTCACCATCTAATGTCCCAGGATGGGCTAATGCTATGGATTCCCCCAAGTGTCTTGATGAGACAATTGACTCCCTATGGAAGAAGCGTGTTGCTCCTTCCACCTTAGAAGTGTCTGATTTATCCTTGGATTCTATTTCAAGTGATCCTGATAAGGAGGAAGTCAACATGTCTGCAACGTCTGCTACTACTAAGGGATGTCTGCCGGTTGCGAATGGCAAGGGAAAAGGGAAGCAACATGTGATTGAAAATGTCTACCGCATGCCCCTTATTGGATTACCGCATCGCCCGTTACGAGTACCTAACAATTGCTCAATGGTATCCAGCCGTGGAGGTCGCTGATAAGGAAAATACTGACCTAATCCCATGGGCGAACGAAATCTCTCTATTTATTGAAGCCCAATTTTCGGAGGGATTCCTGACCACCTTTGCTGCAGAATTTGAAGGTAAATCTGATGAACTTCTGTTTCTCAATAAGGAATTCAAATGATGGAGGATGTTTGACTTTGCAAACCACGAGTTGTGCTTTGAAGATCGTACCATAATGACGTCTCGTTTGGGGTTAAACTACTAGAGGAGATGATAAGGAGAAGAAGATACAACCTGACTCTGGGTACCAAAATGATACGATCTTCACCGAGAAGGTTTAGATTGCAGCCCATGAACTTAAAAAAAACAACTTAGATGCGATGCAGAAGCCAACTAATAACTTGATATGATGGGGGAAGATCCAACACCTTGGAAGTCGACCCTTAGAGAAACATAGGCAAGGAAGAAAACAAACCCCTATGACCCAACAAGCAACTCGCCTTAACAGTGATGGATATAGTAAAGACGCCACAAACGGATGTGTAAGTCTGGTTGATAAGTCAATATTAAATTTCTAGGTACTCCAAATAAATACAAGAGCTTTCAGAATTAGAGAAATAAACTTACCAATAATATTAAATTGAAAACTGAATTACAATGAAAATATGAAGCCCTATTTATAGGGAGAAAATCAAATCTCTAAACCTAATCTATCTAGGGAAATAAATCTAAAAACCAAATCAAATAAATCAAGTTATACAACAAGTATATCATGATATCTTTGTAATAAAAAATTTAAAATTAATTTAAAAAAACTAAATCAAAACTCAAAATTAATTCTCCAATTAATCTTCGACCACAATCTCCATCATTCCCCTCTTCTTCGAAAGGATTTATCCTCAAATCCTCGTATGTGCGAGATATAATTGACCATCGAACATCACTCTTAGTTGGCTTCTTTGGCGTATTATTATCTTCAAATACCGCAAGTGTTTGGACTCGTGCGCCTTCATTTTCAAGCCAATGATCCTCACAAGATGGAATTGATTGCTGGTCCTCTCAACCCTCTTCTCTACTAACGTCATTAACTCCGACTTTGTCATCTTCTGCACTTGACATTAGTCTTGGATACCCAAAACATGGCTATTAATGATAGTGAGTGTAGCCGCAACCTCGTATCCTTGATTATCTTCAATATGACTCTCCGAGGATGTAGCAAATCTCACATCCTCTCCTTTGGTCTCTTGAATTTGTTGCAGCGACTGAGATTGGGTTGCCACCACTGCTTCACAAAGAAGCTCCAATGTTATCTTAAATGCTAAATTATCTTCCTCGATTTCTTGAACTGAGACATGCAATGATTGAGACTTGGTTGCCACCAACACCTACTCCACCGTTGACAGAAGCATATCAAATGTGGAGGAACTATCTGGTTGATTCTCCTACCTAGCTTGTCTATATCTCATCTTTTGCTGCCCAAATACTCATCTTGTGGCTTGATGCAACATCTCCATCTTAGACCGCACCATGTTTCTTAAGTCGATTTTCAAAATAATCATCATATATTTGGTTTAGCTACTAAACATCTCATCCAAGTCGTCTCCTGTGCCCCTGATCACTAAAAATTTAGTAATACTATAGTCAAGTGGCAAATTAAAATTATCGATCCCATGGAGATTATAAAAACGAATATCTTATATAATGAAACATTTGTTTTTCGGTATATTGTCCAAGTAAATAGAAATTTGAAGGGGTTTTGAAACTTGAAACTAAATTTTGCAAGAAAATAAAATTAAAACAGAGATTAAACAGAGTTTTCAGATACTAGAGAAAAGATCAGATTCTATGGCAAGTTCATATCAAGGATAGCATGCAAGGAAAATCAATCGATAAATTAAAATAATGATTGAGGTGGAACATCAGAATAGTATTACAAATTCCAGGGTTTGGCAATTCATAAAGTGGATTATTAATTTCCTATATCCTTTCGGTCTCTAGAAAAATTAACAACTCCCAAAAAAATCAGATTTATTCCTATAGACTAAATTCTTCTTTTCAGAAACAATTAGAAATCCATATTATCAATTCTTAAATCCATTAATCAATTTTCACTTTTCAGTCTAAAATTAATTAATTATTAAAACCTAATCAAATGGTCAATTAAATCAGATTGAAAAAGCACAAGAATTGATTAACCAATTAAATATATTGATCGATTTGATAATCTAACATGCATCCAAGACAATCACATAAAACCAAGAATCTGAATAGAGGATTACCTACACACATTCATGTTAAACAAAAATATGAAAGGATAAAACCTATAAAAGTACTTCATAAATAAAATAAGTCTTGATATTGAATCCAATCTTGGAGAAATTCGATCACAATCTTCATCCAAGCCGAAATAATTGAAGAACAATGAAAACAATAGCTCTAGGTCTAAAAAAGGCATGAATGTAGAGAATGCCAAAACAATACTATATATACAAAGTCTAATTGTCCCAACATGGAAATAATTAAAAAGGAAATAAATTCTTCCAGAACAGCCTGTGTGTCGACCGATAGGGCGTGTGTTGATCGACACACGGCCCCAAATTCAACCCGATGTGCTCCCTGTCGATCACCTCTCTTCGGACTCCTTCTCGATCGATAGGGAGGTAAAAATCCTACAAATCCTGCATCTCGACCCAACTCCTCCTTGCAGTTGTGTCGATCGACACCACGAGTATCGATTGAAATAGAGAACATTGGTGAATCGTCCAATCTCCACACTTAGCCAAATTTGCACTCAAAAACCTACATTTTTCACCATAACGAACATAAGAAACATAAAACCCATGTGATGCTCATAAATTAAAGTAAACACACATTAATATCATTAAAACAACCTAAAAATCCCTTGATAAGTGAACGAAATAACGCTCTTATCAACTCCCCCAAACTGGAACTATTGATCGTCATGGATCAAAACACTAACAGAAACTCAAAGTCATGCAAACAGAGATGTGCAATGCCTTACAAGATTCATCACAGTCTAAGTACAATCTCATCCAAAAGATAATGCAATTAAATTCCAATCCAAATCATCAACAGTTTTGGGAAGAACCTCACAGATAGAAAGAATTTTAATAATCACTCATCACTCAAGTGTTTAGGACATATGTTTCACCCAAATCAAAGTAATACAATTTTCTTAACCATAAGTTTGGCAAATTTCTCATCTCTCCAATGCTTAGAAAGTAAAATGACTTGGTGAATAATAAAGGTCTTTCATTTGATCGTAATGAGGCTTTCCTAGAAGGTAAGTCGTTTTAGGCTGAGTGACTAACACACTTATAATTTCCACAACTTCCAAACTATCAACCCACAATCACATACATTTATCCATTCTTTTTTCCTACACTTATACACATCTTTTCAATACATGTTCACCTTGTCAACTAATTTAACAACAATTTCTCTTTTTTTTTTCAAAACACAAACAAAACCCAACAACTAACAAGGGGGTAAACTTTTTTTTTCTTTTCTTTCTCTCTTTCTCTTTTTTTTTCTCAAGTCAACTCAAGTCCATGAGCATTCAAATATTCAATAATTCACACAACTCATAATCAAGATACCCTTCTTTTTTTTCTTCACAGTTTCAATTCCACAACTGACTTACCAGAACACTACTTATATCAAGAAAAGACTATTCATGCTCAAAGTGGCTACAAGTGGTCATGTGTAGGGTTAGTGTTTGGGATAAGGCTAAGAAAAGAGATGCCTAAGATCATTTTCATCAAGTTTTACATCAATACAGTCTCGAGAGAGAAATAAGCCAAATTCTAGAATCCAACTGCAAACTTAATCACACATGAAAGAAAATTTAGGCACAAATCTCACTTGTTATTTTGTTCTTCCCTAACAGTATCAAATCCAAACCAGATAAAGCAAGCAAAATCAAGAGAGCAACTCATCATGCGGTATTCTCCTATCATCGGCTACTCATCATGCAATCCTAATTGTCTCAATTTCAGTGTAGACCAATCATCAATCAACCAATTTCATAGATAGGAAAGGAAGAGTACAGAATCTAAAGTTACACTTAACAGATTTTGAACCTAATAACAAATACAACGGAAAGCAAATACATCAAAAATAACTAAACTAGAACAAATATAACTGAAGGGAAACAGAAAATAAAAATAAAGAAACAATACAAGTAAATGATAAAGGATTCCATTCCGCGCGAAGCTCGTCCAGAAGCTGGCAGTGGTCGCAGTCTGATCCTGCATAAAGTGGAGAAACTGCCCCCAGTCGGGGACAGTACTGGAAAAACTGGCTCTGCTGTAGGAAGTAGAGGCTCCATCCCAGCCCCCCGAGCAAAATGGTTGCTCGGTCTGAACCAAGGGGTGATCCACTCGAGGCTGCTCCTCTCTCAGCCCATCACCACTCCTCTGCCAAAAGTGTAGCCTTCTCCTTGCAAGTAAGTAACCGCCGATCTGGCCGAGTGCCCGGGCAGAGCGATAATCTAGAAGTCGGCGGCCCTCCTTGGTAACTCTGGGTCCGGTCTATTTGAGATTAAGTGTGCATAAACCAGTTGTTACAGAAATCAACATCTGTGACATGAGTAAGCTCGTGTGCCGACAAAAGGAACCTATCGCCATTAGAAAGGAGAAGGTAACAATCAACTCGGTGGACAATGAGAAATTTGTACTGCTCCTACTGACCGGCAACCAAGGTCTGATCGCCACCATGAGGGGTGCAAGCGTGGACCAGGATCCACACAGAAGCAGCGATGGGGGTCACAAATGCCCCGCACCAAGAGTCACCGGGTATAACAATCATCTGCCGCTTCCAGTTCTCCATAACAAATGCGATGAGGCTAAGATACACTCCATTAAGGATGGCCCACAAGAAGAAGACCTCACTAGAGCGGGCATTCCCGCTCTCATTCCTGCCAAAAACAGATGCCCAAAGACATCGTTGAATATAGCTCAGGACGGGGTTGTCTTTTGCGGAAGCCTTCATGTTGCCCTTGTCAACGTGATTCGGGTCAGTTGAAGCAACTATAGTCGGCAAGAACCTCTCGCAAGAGGTTCCCATCGGGCTTGAAGTATAGGCCCCCGGGCTCACACCCAAATATCTCATCAAGTTTTGTGCGAGTGCGGGTGTACCGTACCCCGCGAAGCTGGAACTGTATGCTATTGGATTGGATTCGGTACGGGCGGGTGGGCTTAGTGATATGCATTGATGCAAAGAACTCTAGGACCAAAGGGGGGATGGTGGACCAGAACTGCTGAATAAAGTGGCCCCAGCCACATCTCCCGAAGAGCTGCTGGACATCATCACCAAGTCCCAGTAGTAACAAAGTGGGTGCATCAGGATACCGCGTCAGCTTCAGGACAAAGCCCTGCAGTGAGTGAACCTGCGCTCATGATTGGGCATAGCAAACTTCGGAGCCCATCCTGGCAACTCCTCCGGCACTAAGACCTGATCCTACTCATCGGCCTCATACTCCGAGTCAACATACTCATCCCCCTCATTCTCATCATACATCTCCTTATCGGCCCCCGGAATGTACTCATCATCAGTTGAAGAGGAAGACATCCTCCTAATATCTACAAAACAAAGAATGAACATAATAAGTGCAAAGGCATTAGGAACAACACAAGTAACTCCCCCAAACTTGCCTAGTGCAAGAAAAACCAACAATTAAACCACAAAGAGGCGTGCCATTAGCAAAGTAACCACCCAATCATGCAATTAATACAGAACTCAAGTGCTAAACATAAATCATAAGCCACAAGAACCATAATGTGCACATGGGAAAGGCACAAACCAACCAACAGTAAAGGGGGTTGTACGTGAACCCAAAAACTCCAAATTCTCCCCAACTAAGGCATGCCCATTCCAAATTGACCATCCAATCATGCAATTAACACCAAAACCAAGTGCAAAACATAAATCAATAAGCAATTTGAGCATAATTTACAATTTGGGAAGGTATAATTTGAGCAACAGTAAAGGGGGTTTAATTGGAATCCTAAAATCCTAAAAAATCTACAAATATAAAAAATGAAGCATCAAGGAACTCATATCGACTCTCCTACATCATAGAATGAACATATTTAACCCGATATAACCAACAAATCGAAGCAATATGCATAATTTAAAGAAAAGGGAAAATTAGGCCTCAAAACTAGTATAAATCCTAAAAATAAGTGAAAACAAAGTAGAATGAACAAGTAAATCGAAAGGAAAGAGGGGAAAGATGATTACCTTGTGTGGATTGGATTGGAAGACAAGAATTTCGAGTGGGGTTGTTTTGTTTTAGGTGGGTGCTGCGTGTGTGTTGAGAGAGAAAGGGAAGAATGAGAGAAAAAAAATTGCTCGTGTATTTTTAAAACTCAAACTCTGCGCGTCTGTTTCTATCGACAGGCGCGCAAATTCAATTATTCATTTTTCTAATTAAATAAATATGAAAATTACTCCCTAAAACTGGATCGACCCGGCCGGCTCGACCGACATAGGCGTGCTGATCGACAAGCCGGGTGTCGATCGATAGGAATAACAAAACGACACAAAAAATTAAAATACGAAAGATCGACACAAGGGTAAGGGGCCGGCATCCATGTTGATCAACACACCATGTGTTGATCGACACACATTTTTTTTGTCGATGGACGTACTTCACGTCGATCGAAACAGAGGCTAATTTTTTAAAAACAAAATTTAAAAGTTGAAAATTTTTCTAAGGCATGGAAAAATCATAAATTACCTAAGACTCGAAAAACTGACTCTAAAACTGAAATAAAGCAATAAAGTGATGGGTTACCTACCAACAAGTGCATAATTTAACGTCGTTGGCTCGACGATACCTCAGATCATAGTCCGTCCAGATAATGCACCTCCACAGCTCCAATTTGCAGCGGGCTGTAGTAGCGCTTGAGGCGATGTCCATTGACTCCGAAGATTGTGTTATCCTGGCCAGCTAACTCCACCACTCCATTGCTAGCAATGTTGACCACAGTATATGGTCCAATCTACTTGGGCTGCAGCTTTCGTGGCATGAAATAGAGGTGAGAATTAAAAACCAAAACGAGATCACCTTTGTCAAATTAGCGTCTCTTCAAACCTTGAACGTGAAATATCTTTGCTCGGAGATTGTAGATCATAGAATTCTCATAATCCTCTTCACGGAATTCATCCATCTAATTTAAGTAGGCAGCTCGGCTTTCAGCAGCAACCTTCCAATTCAGGTTCAACTCCTTCATGGTCCTCCATGCCCTGTGCTCAAGCTCGTCAAGAAGATGACATGACTTACCATAGACCAACTGGAATGGAGACATACCAATCGGCATCTTGAAAGCAATACGGTAAGCTCACAGTGGGTCATCGAGCTTGAATGCTCAATCCTTCTTCATCTTGACAGTCTTCTCAAGGATCCCTTTGATCTCCTTATTGGACAACTCAACGAGGCCATTCCCTTGAGAGTGTGATATGTGTGTAAAATGACCTAATTTTTTATGTGTGAGCATGCATGTTTGTGGCCATTTTACCCTCATATCATATTTTTTTGTTGTTCTTTTGTCTTGTTTTTGTGTTTAGAATGTTGTAGGATGAGTTTTGAGCATAAAATAGCACTTTTCATTGAGTTTTGGAGGCAAATCGCGCGAGACGGAGGTAAAAAGGGAGTTGGATCGATCGAGCGGAGAAAAAGGAAGGAAGAAACCAGATTTTAGAGAGATTTCTCGGCTGAGCCAGGGCAGGCTCGTTTGAACCGTTGGAATTGAGGCCTGGCTCGGCCGACCCTGCATTGCTCGACTGAGCCTTTATTTCAGAGGATCCGATCGGCCGAGCCAAGCTTGGCTCGGTCGAGCCATTGCGGGTTTTGGCAGTTTCTCGCAGTTTTCCAATTAGCTCGGGCGAGCCAAATTCAGCTCGGGCGATCCGAGGGCCTGTGAGCTCGTCTATAAAAGGGGGATTTTTGAGTTTTAAAAGAACTTTTGGTCAGATTTCCAATAACCGTCACGAGAATTCTCTCTAAATCCATCTCCAAAACACTCCCCATCCATATTCAAGAGGATCTAGGCCACATTCCTCCAAATTTGGTGAAGATGAAGGAAGATCGTGAGTTAGATTGAGTCCAAGGAAGGCAATTGAGGAAGATAAATGCTAGACCTATAAATTTTGTAATGGATTCTATTACTTTCTCTATTGTATTGTACGGATTTGAAGGTATGAGGAACTAAATTCTATTGTGAATGTTGATTGAATGGATAATGTATTGAGATGAGATTGATTTATGATTGTTTACTTTCCTTTGAGAGCTTGAATTGCACAAGAACTTGTTCCTTAACTCTTAGGTGTAGATAATAACCAGCTTAAGAGGTAGTTGACGTGAACGCTGCAGCCAACATGCGGGCGGAATCGTCGTGAATAGTTTAGATTCATACAGTTTTAGTTCCAATCCCTTTGCAGTTCTAGGTCGTAGGGCTATAATTGATGTTCTATTTGGAGTGGTCTAGGGCTTAATAACGTAGCTGTTTGCAAGTTTTAGCATTATCAACCGTTAGCTCGCCGTGACAAGGGGATAACGAGTGTAGGGTTGATTGCTCAATCTCCTAGGAATTAAAATTTGTTTATATCACGATTTGATCGAATTTGCACACATTTGATATTCATTCAACATTCAATCTTATCTCATTGTTATACATGGTACTTTTTTGAATTTGCACACATTTGATATTCATTCAACATTCAATCTTATCTCATTGTTATACATGGTACTTTTTCTACCTACCTCGGTTGAATAGTTTGATTGTGTGCAAATTCGATCAAATCGTGATATAAACCAATTTTAATTCCCGCCACTTGGGAAGAGTTATGAGAAAAGTTTCTATTCAAGTTTTTTCCGCCAAGTTTGACTTTGAAGAGAAAGCCGATATCACATCATTTGGGCAAAAGTACGATGAACCTCTTTATGAAGCTTGGGATCGGTTCCGTGAGTTTCTACGCAAATGTCCTAGACATGGTCTTTCTCGGAGTCAACAAATTTGCCAATTCTATGGGGGATGTTGGTCCTAAAATATCAGAGTCGTCGTGATGAAAACTTAACACGAAATGCAGCGGAATAAATGTTCATCACTTACACTATTACTTTTATCGATGTATTCAAAATGTTAGCTAGCTCAAGTTATCACTTAGGTGTGTTTTCAGATATACGCTAGCAACTATGTTGCTAGGTTTCAAATCAGCTTGATACAGTAAAGTGATAAAACAGTAAATGAACACAAGATTTTATAGTGGTTCGATCCAAATAGATCTACGTCCACTCCTTAGCCAGAATGCTAAGTATTTCACTAGAAAAGTATACAGATTACAAGGATTCGCCTTTTCAGTTAAGTAGGCAGTGAGCTTTGGGCCTGGCTACTTGACAGCTATCCTCCGTTAATCTGAACTCCTCCGATAAGGTTTGGCTGGGTCAAGGGCGCACCTTCGAAACTCCTGCCTTGCCTAAAATGGAAGTTTTATAGTCACTTCCTGACTTTCCTTGAATGTGGCTAAGAGCCCGTCCTAGTCTTGACCTTTTCAGGTGTTCGACTGTTAGATTCTTTCTCGGAAGAAAAGAATCCCAATGATTGAAATATTCTTGAATGCAATCAAGAATATCTTCAATGGAATGTCAGTATATCAATGACCGACAGTTGGGTTGTTGGGAGCTTTTTAATAAACTTTCACACGGCTCTCAACAGACTACTTTTGTATGTTCACTTCGTCAAAGGAATCTCTTGCTTGAGTGTTTGTGAGTGTATGAAGTGAGAAAAGCAGTAGTCAATCTCATTCTTGAACCTGTCTTTTATAGGTGGAGATTCAAACGTTGAATCTCCATATCCGTTAGACACAACGACATCTTTGTCCAAGAGTGGATTAACTTGTTTGAACACTTTTTGAATAGGACTGTACTTTTCGAACTACTTCTGGAAAGTCTCGACCTTTGCGTGTACTTTTGTCAGAATCGCAGTCCAGCTTCAAATTTTGATTCTTTTGCTTTGCTAAGCTAGAATCTGCTAAAGTATTTTTCCTTTGATCCTTTGACTTCAGTTGCTTGCGATTTCTTATTCATTGCTGAAGGATCCCGAATGCTAACACCTTAGCATTCTGTTGATATCTATTGTCTAGCGAGCGTTCAGCCGTTTGCTAGTGATCCTTCGTTAGCTTGCTTCTCTAGCAGCTTGTAAGTGGAAGACGAATGTTGATACCGTCTGCTTCATATCTGCTAGGAATTCTTCTTAGCACACTAGTCTATTACAACTCAATGTAAAACTTATACAGGACTTTACAAAGTGTGCTAGACTCTCTAAAGTTTGGCAAATGATCGACCAACTAAATAAGGTTTGATCCAACAAAACCTTTTACAAATAAGTCCTAAGGGAGATTTTAGGAATAATTTCCCAACAGGGGACTAAACTATGATACAAAAGTAATGATGGATGATTCATTCGGGTGGTGCATTCCTCGATCAAGAAGAGGAAGAAGCTTGGAAGATGATTGAGAAAATGGCTTAAAATAGTTTCCATTGGCCCAAAAAGCAGAAGGATTATCGATCGGTAAAATCGGTTAATGAGGCTAAGGAAAGTGAAGAGTTTAAGGAGCAAATGGCAGTCATGAAAGAAAACTTGATGCATTGTCTACTTCGGGGACGAAATGAGGAAATGATGGTGGTTCGTCATGAGGAGTCATTCCCGGAAAGTGTAAATTTTGTTAATCAAAGGATGGGATACAATGGCCGTCCTCCATACAATCCGTCGGGTAATATGTAATACCATCCGTCTAACTGGTATCACCTAATTTCTCTTATGCAAACCCAAAAAATGCTCTTAATCCTCCGTTACATCTTGAAGGGGAGGTAGTAGCCAAGGGGGATATGCTGGGGGAAATAGTCTATATGCTACCCAAGAGCCGAGGAGGAATCCGAATGAGGAAATAGATAAGAGATTTGAGAAATACGATGGCATTTTCGTAGAAATTCAACATCAAATTTCTAAAATTGCTAAACAATTGAGTGGAAAGCATCAAGCTGGGAAATTCCCAAGTGATACTGAAGTGGTACAAAAGAAAGGATGTAATATGATTGATGGTGAAAGTAGGATGGAGGAAAAATTGGAAGTGATGACTCCTATGGTTTAAATGGTGGAAGTTGAAGAAGAGTCGAGTTTGGTTGTTGAATAAGAGTAGGAGGATGAAGTAGAGAAGGTGGAAACAAAGAGTAATGAGCAAACCGAGAATGTGCATTTCTTTGATTATGTGTTGAAAGGAGATATTGAAATGCCGCTACCGGAAGAGATTGAACGAGTGCCTATGTTGGACGAACTTGTTGGAGTGGAAATATTTTTGTTTGATGAGCCATATGACGTAAAGAATAAGGGACAAGAAAAAAAGAGCATAGCTAGCAAAAAGGAGGATCCGGGGGGATTTGTTATTGGATGTGCAATTGGAGATGTGAATGTTGAGAAAGCCTTGTGTGACTCCGGAGCTAGTGTGAATGTGATGTCGTGGGACTTGAACAAGGAGTTGGATATTAGAGAACTTAAACCTACGAGTTAAGTCTTACAAGTGGTGAATCATACTTTAATTTGCCCACGGGGATAGTTGAAGATGTACATG
Organism: Plectranthus barbatus; assembly: GCA_026898455.1. NCBI lineage: Eukaryota > Viridiplantae > Streptophyta > Magnoliopsida > Lamiales > Lamiaceae > Plectranthus > Plectranthus barbatus. Next base: position 68,575 of record JAPKLW010001634.1, on the reverse strand, counting down.
TGGAAGTATTGACATTTACATTCCCGGGAGATTCCTTGTTGTGGATATGAAGAACAAGGATATCATTCAATTGATCTTTGGAAGGCCATTCTTACACACAGTTGATGCATTATTCGATATGAAACATGGTGAGCTCACATTCCAATGTTTTGGGAAGGAAGTTGTGTTCTCGTTACCTCCAAAATATGTGAATGGAAGCAATGTTGAGAAAGCTGGGAAAAAGAAACGGATGAAGGATGTGCATGATCTGGGCTTAAATATCATGGTTGAGGAAAATGAAGACAACGGAGATCCAGAGGATGAAGATGAGTTAGGTCAAAGTAGAGTGGAGAAGGCTCGAGTGGATACGGATCAACCTAGGAATGCAAGAAGGAAGCTTTTCTTCCCGGAGGATCATGTGACTATGGACCAAGGTATGAGTTCGGGGTCGGCACCCTTTGATCATGATTGATTGCACGGTATGGTCGTCGAGCTATCGACTTTAAAAAAGCGCTTGTTCGGAGGCAACCCAATGGATTTACATCTTGTTTCCTTTTATGTTTTGTATAAATGTTTGTTATTGGCTTGTGTTAGTTCAATGTTGTGTGGTTTTGTTGAAGGATTCTTGATTGATAGTGATTCTATGGACTTAAGTTGTGTTGTGTTGATTGACTGGAGAAGTGGGGAAGCCAAGTACCCGGAATGGTTCTGGGAATGAGCAGCAAAATAGAGAGGCCGCTCAATCGAGCAAGGGATGGCTCATTCAAGCGCGAGCGTGCTTTGCATTCAACGAACAGACTGCTCGCTCAACCGAGCCATCTGCCACTGGATCGAGCGGCGCGCAGATTTTAAAAAGGGGCTTGACCCCATTTCGCCCCATCTTTGTCTCGGTCGAAATTTCTCTTTCAAAATTTTCTCTATCCCCTTCTTGCTTTGATTTGTGCTTATCTCACCCTTCAATTTCTTTCAAGGCAAGCAAGAGAGCTCATGGTGCTTCATCCTCTTCCTCTTCTTCCATTGCTCGACCAAAGGGATTTGATGATGAGGAGTATGCTCGGTTCGAAAATCTGATGGCACGCCACGTGGTTGGGACCAAATACCTTTGCAAAGAGACGTTGAAGGCACTCAAGTTGAAGGATGACATGTGGAGCCTCCTCAAGGGCATCGGTTGGAAGAAGGTTCTCTCGGCTTGTTGGTCGGGTTACATGGAGATGTCAAGAGAGTTTTTAGCCTCCGTCACCATCCTGAAGGGCACGGGAGGTATACCGTTGTCTATGAAATTAAAGCTTCGAGGTAAAGATTATTTTTTCCAAAAAGCCAAGGTTGATGAGATTTATGGATGTGATGTTGATTCCGTATTTTTGCATGAAAATGTTTGTTTGGGGGATTTTTTGAAGGTGATCACTGGGATCTATGATAGGAAATTCAATATTATGGATTGTAGAGCTACTTCAATAAGGAATCCGGTTATACGTTATATTCAGAAGTTTGTTGGTGGTTCTGTGTGTGGGGGGTACGAGTCTAGCAATGTGATTACTGCTGCATTATACATACTTTATGCTTTGATGAATGGGATTAAATTTTTGTTGGGGGCTATGTTAATGGATGCTTGGAGTAGGGCTGCTAATGTTCGTACTCCCTCTTTTTGTTGTGGCATGATTACGCTGATTTTTGAGCATCTTGAGGTGTCGTTGTCTGGTCCTTCTGCTCCTGCTGTATATTTGGACACTTCCTCTTTGCTTGCTGGAAGGTTTTTGGTTCTTGGGCAGAGGGGTGCTATTTACTACAAATTCAGAAAGTTTGCTTTGAGAATGCCTAACGAAGGATACACCACGGTGTTGGATTTGAATGATTGATCTAATTGGTTGATGGACTCGGAGGATCATAAGGATGTGGTAGGTGTGTTGTCCATTGATGGGTATTTTTCTATCCTCCGTCATCTTTCGGTAGAGGAGCGGGCTGATCTCAAGGACGTTGGCCCAAGTACCCGCGCTCCTGCGCGGCCCCAGCAGGCCCCAGTCCAGGAGTGGCAGCAGCAGATGATGTTGATGATGCAAAGAACTGCCAAAACTGTTTATTCTTTATCTTTATCTTTGCAGGGCTTTGATGTGAGCATGACTGCGATGCATGGTGATTTTTCTGCTTTCCATGAAGGCTACATTGCTAGATTTGACGAAATTGATCGGCGGATGGATGAGATACAGGAGGATGTTCGTGAGTTGCAGCGTCGTGTCCCTATACCGTATCAGTCCCACAGAGCCCGCCAGCAGCAGCAGGATCCAATGGAGTGAGACCTCACCGCCTACCTTTTTACAAACTTAGTCTCACTTGACTAAGTTTGGGGGGAAGTGTCGGTACTCGGTGACGTGATCTTCTCCTCCTCTATCTCTTTACTGCTTTCTAGTTTAGTTTAGTTTGAATGGAGTTGAATGATTTGACTTTCGATATGGTTGTATAATGATATTGATCTACCTTCACTTTGGATTTAAATGTGGATGTTATTTGGATGTTTTAATTTTAGTTGAATGGGTATGTTGATAGATTTTTTAGCGAGCTTGCATGAGATTTAGTTCTTTCTATTTGGTTTGGTTTGTGGATATGTTTTAATGGTTTGGTATGAATGGTGGAGCTAGTGGATATTGCTTTATTCTTTGTGATGATTGGTTTGTGGAAAGTCCGTGGAAATGAGAACTTAATTGGCTTGTTTATGCTCAATAGTTTGGTGGTGTTTGTGTTGGTTTGTAGTAGGTACAAATAAGACATGGAGAGCGGTTTGATCGTGTCTACCGATGGGTAACGCTTTCGTTCATTTCTTTTGCCAGTTAGTTTCATTACAAATTATTTCATGGCATGTAGATTATTGTTAGGATGTTGTGTGTTTGTGTGTGTGTGATGAATCCAAACGAGAGCTTGAGGTTTGAATCATGATTTACTTAGTAAGCTTGATATTTACCTTGACCAATGATAGAGCGGAATCTAGTTTTCAAGGCATACTTTAGTTGAACTTTTGAATTGCCGAGTTTTGTGTGAGGTTAATGCATAGGACTTGACAAAAACTTGTGAGGTTTGAGCCATGATATTGTCATATCTTTATCGGTTGAGAGATGGAAGATTGAGACCACAAGATCTTGAACTTGCACTTATTCTCTATCTATTTAGCATGAGTGTGGTAACTAAAAAATGATTTTAGGCCATTGATTCTTAGTCCTACCTTTCACTCCGGGAGTATAAGGTGGTTGTTATCATAATTTTTTCTTTCATATTTTTTACCCCCGTGATTGTGCTTTAAGGGTGGATTTCCTTTGAAATTATTAGGACAAATGTTGGGGGGAAAGTGTGTATGAGGGTAAATACGGTGATGAGTGTTGGGTTGGGAATTGTTTGGTATTTTTGTATTGCAAGTGTTGAGGCATGGAAGGTATGAAATAAAGGATTGATGTGAATCCTAAAAAACTGAAGCACCAACAAAAATTTTGGGTGCCTGAGAAAAAGAAAAAAAAGAAAGCGAAAAGAAAAAAAAGGCACCATGAAAAGAATGAATGATGATGTTGGAAAGGAATATGAAAACAAAAGAGAAAGAAGAAAAAGAAAAAAAGAAATGTTGTGAATGAAAAAAGCCTCGGGTTAGAAATGGATTGAAGAGAATAAGTTTGGGGGTTTTTGAAAATTGAGAAGTTTAGTCACTTTGGCCCAAAACCACCTACCCTTTAGTAAGCCACGTTATAACCAAAATCAAAGACCTTTTTGATTTTAGGCGCCAACTCGTTGTAGTATAGTGGTGAGAATAGTTTCAAGCCTATGGAAATTGTGCTTGATATCTTGTGAATGACTGATGCTTATCGTCCCTAAACACGTAAGGGAGTGCTCTTATTTCTTTATCCAAAAATTGATGAGTTTTTCATGTCTTTAGCATTAACCGTGTCACAAAGTTAGGTGATAATCTCGATTGATTAGGGCATGCCAAGATAATTAAGATGAGCTGTGAGGTTGTTTCATGAGGTCCATGGATTGCTTTACTTTTTTTTGATTGAGGACAATCAAAGGTTCAAGTTTGGGGGATTATGATATGTGTAAAATGACCTAATTTTTTATGTGTGAGCATGCATGTTTGTGGCCATTTTACCCTCATATCGTATGTTTTTATTGTTCTTTTGTCGTGTTTTTGTGTTTGGAATGTTGTAAGATGATTTTTAAGCATAAAATAGCACTTTTGGTTGAGTTTTGGCGGCAAATTGCCCGAGCCGGAGGTAAAAAGGAGGTTGGATCGACCGAGCGGAGCAAAAGGAAGGAAGAAACCAGATTTCAGAGAGATTTCTCGGCCGAGCCAGGGCAGGGTCGATCGAGCCATTGAAACTAAGGCCTAGCTCGGTCGACCCTACAGTGCTTGACCGAGCCTGTATTTCACAGGATCCGCTCGGCCGAGCCATTGCGGGTTTTAGCAGTTTTTGGCAGTTTTCCAATTAGCTCGGGTTAGCCAAATTCGGCCGGGGCGATCCGAGGGCCTGTGAGCTCGTCTATAAAAGGGGGATTTTCGAGTTTTAAAAGAACTTAGAACTTTTGGTCAGATTTCTAGTAAGAGTCACGAGAATTCTCTCTAAATCCATCTCCAAAACACTCCCCATCCATATTCAAGAGGATCTAGGCCGCATTCCTCCAAATTTGGTGAAGATGAAGGAAGATCGTGAGGTAGATTGAGTCCAAGGAAGGCAATTGAGGAAGATCAATGCTAGACATATCAATTTTGTAATGGATTCTATTACTTTCTCTATTGTATTGTACGAAATTAAAGGAATGAGAAACTAAATTCTATTGTGAATGTTGATTGAATGGATAATGTGTTGAGATGAGATTGATTGATGATTGTTTACTTTCCTTTGAGAGCTTGAATTGCACTAGAACTTGTTCCTACCTCTTAGGTGTAGGTAATAGCCAACTTAAGAGGTAGTTGACGTGAACGCTGCAGCCAACACGCGGGCGAAATCGTCGTGAATAGTGTAGATTCATACAGTTTTAGTTCCAATCCCTGTGTGGTGCTAGGTTGTAGGGCTATATTTGATGTTCTATTTGGAGTGGTCTAGGGCTTAATAACGTAGCTGTTTGCAAGTCTTAGCATTGTCAACTGTTAGCTCGTCGTGATAAGGGGTTAACGAGTGTAGGGTCGATTGCTCAATCTCCTAGGAATTAAAATTGGTTTACATCACGATTTGATCGAATTTGCACACATTTGATATTCATTCAACATTCACTCTTATCTCATTGTTATACTTGGTACTTTTTGTACCTACCTTGGTTGAATTGTTTGATTGTTTAGTCTTGTGTAGGATAATTGATTCATGATGGTTATGTTTGATGTGTTTATTATTGTTTTAGGATAGATTACGATTTTGCCTAGTTAATAGAAACTCTCAACTACTTGTGCTTGCCTAGCTATAAATTACTTCAAACGAGTAAATGATGTTCAATTGAGCGAATTGAAAGAACCTGGATTGATAAATTTAACGTGAGATAGTGTTGTGATAAGTTAGGATTTTCACCAACTTATATGGTTGTTCTTTGACTAAATGTGTGGTGTAAAGATCGTTTTTGTACTTGTTTTCGTGCATGAATTGGCTTTTGTACCCGTAATGTTGTGTTTGATGAATCATGCAGGTTTTTAGTCACAAACAGAGAAGAGTTGGATTTCAAGTTTCAGGTCCACGTCGATCGACAAGGATGTCTCGTCGATCGACAAGGAGAATGAAGAAGGAGCGATCGACGAAGGCAGAAAAGAGAAGATTGACGGAGGCAGCAACCACGTTGATCGACGCTATTCCACGACGATCGACGAGGGTACTTCACCAGCATCGATCGACGCCAATCTCCCACGATCGATGCGAGTTCGGGATTCCTAGTCTGCATCTGTTTTGAAGATAAAGCCATATCTACACCTAAATATTGTATGATACATTCTCCACTATTATATAAAGCCATGTAAATTCATTTTTCAAGGGGAGAAGACATTAGAATAATTACAAGATTTTAGTATTGAACATTGATTAGAGATTCCCAAGGTTTTTGAAGTTTATGTTTGAAGACAAGATTTTAGTATTGAACATATCTGTGGGATTATTTTCGGATTCCGATTTTTATGCAATTCAGGTTTTATTCTTCTATGATGAACATTATTCTAAATATGTGTAACTAATCTCTTCCTCAGATTCTAGGGTTCGAAATATCAATGTATGCATGTTTAGATTAATTGAATTATTTTTCCTTTCCCTTTGTAGTTTGTGAAATCTGAGTTTAATTTATAATCTTGAGTTTTTTGGCCACATATTAGGATTAACTAGTTGATTACTTGAGACGTAACTGTAATAGTTTTCAATCGAAAGAGATTTTCACAATATAATCTGATTTCTTGTCGTAACTGAAGGAGATTGATTGTATGGATAAATCTGTAGATCTTTGGAGTTAATTAATTTATCTTGAGACCGAGCGGAGATATGTAATTGATTAATCTATTTTACGAATTGTCCAACAAAGAAGTTCATAATACTTTTCTGATGTTTCACTACGAAGAGGAATTAAAATTGGGAAATAATCAATTTATTCATTCATGTCATATTCTGATTTGCAAAACAACCAAAACCCAAATCTTTGCTTTTCCTAACCAGTATTTTAAGAACGTCTGATTTAGTATTTAGGATTTTTCGTCGTTTCATTCCCAGTGGGATCGATATTTTTATTTGCCGCTATATTATTAGCTTTGCTAAGTCACCATTTAAATAATTTAGCGATCAAATTTTTGCGCCGTTGCCGGGGAATGAACAGAATTAATCTTACTATTAAATCTGTGATAAAAGTACTGATTTAGGCTGTAATTTTTGTATTTTCCTTTAATTTCTCTTATTTTCGTAATTCACGTCGATTGACGCTTAATCTCGTCGATCGATGCCATATTTTCTTCCTCGTCGATTGACACTTATTCTCGTCGATTGACGCTGTATTTGTTTTCAGATTTTCAGTTTCTTGAATTTCAGTTTGTTCTGTTTATTTTCAGTCTTACTTCACTGCCTCCTTTGCTGTACAGGTAGTGCATGAGTACGCGAGCCAGAGGAAAGGACCCGCTATATTATCACCCGGATATTGAAGCCACTTGCAGAAAGATCCGAAAGAATGAGCGTGCTCAGGAAGGCTCAAGCAGTCAAGCAATGGACGAACAACCACCAATTATTCAACCGCAACCACCAATGCTAACTGTAGAGGAGCAAGCTGTGCTTCTCCAAGAAGTTCAAGCTATGAGGGCACAGATCCTACAGTTCAACCTGGAGAGAGACCTCGAGAGGAACAACCCGAATGGAAGGGATGTTCGCCATAACCCTCTGTTCGATGAAAATCCTGACAATGGAGAGGATGACAACCAGGATCCGCCAGGGGATTCTGACGATGAGGAAGAAGAGGAGGCCATGAAAAACGGGTATAAACCTCGGTTCAAGGAAACAGACTTCAGGATTGGCATCAATGCCAATAATTTTGAACTGAAGACCGGATTGGTACAGATGGTGCAGCAAAACCAATTTGGAGGAAGACCAACTGAAGATCCCTATGCACATTTGGATAAGTTCCTGATGCTCTGCAACACTGTCAAAATCGGAGGAGTCAGCAAGAGTGCCATCCGAATGCGTCTGTTCGCATTCTCTCTACGGGACAAGGCACAATCATGGTTCACTGCATTAGACAAGGGGAGCATAAGCACATGGAAAACTCTAAGGATTAAGTTCTTGGAGGACTTCTTCCCTCCAAACGTCATCAGGCAGTGAAGAAAGCTTCAGCGAGACGTGGGATCGATTCAAAGAGCTGCTGAGATCATGCCCCGGACATGGTTTTCCGCCAGGAGAACAGGCAGAGGCCTTTTACGAAGGGCTCAATGAAAAGACTGTCAAATTGGTGGACACCACACTAGGTGACTCCATCATGACGAAGAGCGGAAAGAAAGCCATGGAATTCTTCCAAAAGATGGCTAACAACACTCAAAGGTTGTCCTCATGCCGAACTCGGTCTGTAAAAGCAATCGAGAAAGTAGTGGAGAAAGTCGCCGAACAACCTTATCTGGCAACTGAACTGAAGAATCTAAAGGAAGAATTCGCGACTCTAAAGCAAGAGAAAGCAGTCGCTGCTGTCGAGGCGATACAAGCTCCAACTGAGGGGGACAATGCTGAGGTAAATTTCATTCAAAGGGGCGGCTATCAAAACAATTACCGAGGAGGATTTCAGCAGCATAACCAGCCCTATACCTTTAATCATGCGAGGAATCACCCTGGATTCTCCTACGCAAACCCTCAAGCTGCAGAGCAACCACCACCAGGATTCACCGTACAGGATGGGGCGATAGTGGAGAAGAAGAAGCTAAATCTCGAGGAGATTTTAGCTAAGTTCATGGAAGGCTCCACTGATACGGTAGCCAAGCTCAAACAAGAAATATCGGGCATGAACACCAAGGTTGATCAGGTGCAGAAGCATGTGTAGAACATTGAGAATCAAGTCAACCAGATCGCCGATGCCCATGGGACGAAACACAAGCCAGGACAACTCCTGAGCAACACTCAGGTCAACCCCAAGAACCAGAATCCGAGGAATCAAGTGAACGCCATAACTCTGCGAGGGGGTAAGTCCTATGAAGGGCCAATGCAAGTAGGGACAAATACCCAGGATGAAGGAGAAATTGAGCAAGACGAAGAGGTCAGCGCAGATGAAGTCCTGTCGACCGACGCGAGGCCTCTATCGATCGACAAAGCATCAAAGTCCCCATCAATCGATGCGGATTCTCTTCGATCGACGTCTTCCCCTGCTCCACCTCCGAAGAAACCGCCTCTGCCATTTCCGCAGCGGTTTGCCAAGGCTAAGATGAACAAAAGGTATGCATGTTTTCTGGAGACGATGAAGAAGGTGCACATCAAGTTCCTGAAAGACATGGTCTCTCAGAAACGACCCTTCTTAGAGCATGAGACGGTCAACCTATTCGAAGAGTGCAGTGCTATCATCCAAAAGAAGATGCCAATCAAAAGGGAAGACCCATGCTCCTTCACAATCTCCTGTGTCATCTGAGAGGAGACCTTTGGGAAAGTCCTCTGCGATTCCGGTGCTTCAATCAACCTGATGCCGTTGTCAATCTTCAAGCGGTTGAAGATCGGAAGTATCAAGCCCACAACAATCTCGCTTCAGATGGCCGATCAATCAGTCACTTACCCGAAAGGCATTGTGGAAGATGAGCAGGTGAAGGTGAAAGACTTCATTATCCCTTTCGTGGTGCTCGACATGGAAGAGGATCGCAACATCCCTCTGATCCTTGGAAGACCATTCCTTATGACCGGAGGAGCATTGATCGATATTCGAGACGACAAACTCACATTCAGAGTGAACAATGAGTCGGTGACATTCTCAATCTACAAGGCAATGCAGAAGCACAATGATGGAAGCTACACAGAAGAATGCCACATGATTAACTGCTTCAGCCCGGTAATGTCTTCTCCATTCACCTCTCTCAAAAGCGAACCAGACTTCCTGGAAAACTGCTTGCAACACTCTCTGTTCTCGTCAACAAATCTGGATGAGAAAACTGAGGAAATCTTGGATCTGGTCATGGAGCTGGACGTGTTCGAGGAAATAACTCGGGAAAAAGAAATCAAAAGAGAACCACTGCCTGATCGATACAGCCAGAACAACTCAGCAAGGGTTGAAAACAAGCTTCCCTCGTTCGATGCCACTGCATCATCAATCGAGGCCGCTGCAAAAACCACGTCAATCGACGGAGGGTCTTCGTCGATCGACAGTGACCTGAGGCAGCCGTGCTCCAGCTCTGATCCACCATATCTGGAACTCAAAAACTTCCGGCACATCTTAGGTACGCATTCCTGGGTTCTGATGATACTTACCCTGTCATTGTTTCTGCATATCTTACACAGGGGGAGTTGGACAAACTGCTGCAAATTCTGCAAAAATACAAGTTAACCATAAATCGATCCGGTTCAGTTTGGTTTTGGTGATTCGGTTCACGGAAAAACCCTATAATTGGTATCAGAGCCAGGTTTCTGATTTATGGCTCTGTTGTTCATAATTAAATTCAATATGCATGTATGAATTTATTGTTTTGTGGATGTTTGGTTTTTGTTCCTCGTGGCAACCCGTTGATTCAGCCCGCGGTGGTTTATCCGTGTAGGGCTGAATTGTTTTTGTAAAATCACGAGAAAATCCGTGATTAGTTAGAATAGTTTTTCTCTAATTTTTCAAATTTGTAATTGGACGGGTTGAGGATGAAGAACGAAGACGGTGCCGACAAAGGGCGGTGCACGGCGGCGGCAGGAGGCCGCGCGCGCGTGCACGGCGGACGGCGGCGACGGCGCGGCAGGCGCGTGGCCGGGGCGTGGTGCACGCGCGGGCGCGGTACGGCAGCAGCACGCGGTGCTGGCTGGTGGCCGGCCTGGCGGTGGCGGCAGTCAGCGGTCGGCGGCGGCTTCGGCTGTCGTCAGCTGCTGCTGTCCCGTCGCGGTGGCTTGTGTTTTTGTGGTTTGTGCAATCCTGTGTAAACCCTAGGGTTTGCATTAGGGTTAGGGCAAATCATCAGATCACAAAGGCCTAAAAATCCAAAAGATTTGGTGTATCCAGATTTGAAGGCTCTTGAAGATTTAGAAGATTTGAAAAGATTTGGATTTATCCAAATTAATTCAAAATTCAAATTTGTAATAGATAGATATTATTTTCTATTTTTGGGGCCACGAGGAATTTTTGTTTGCCTAAATTATCCTCGTATGATATGTGATTTATTTATGTGCGCAATTTAAGCATGTATAGATAATAGGAAAAACATGATTTATCGCTTTTATTATTTACAGCTTTTCAAGCATGCTTATGTGATTAATTTCTTTTGTTGGATTATATTTTGGGAATTTTTGGGCTTGTTTAATACATGCAAAAATTTGGAAAATATAATGACAAAGAAATTATGTGTGCGCATAAGGAAACCTTTTAAAAGAAAAATACTAAGCAGATTTTTTAATTAAAATCAATAGACCTCCACAAAGCGGTCCTAGGCTGTAAGTGTATCTCTCGTTCTAGTAAACGTCTACGAGTGTAGCTTGCTAGTTCCCGGAGGTGCAAGGGTACGGTTGTTGGGATTTCTAGACAAACAATTTAAATCATGTGAATAGTGGGAGGGCTTTGCGTAAACATCTACGAGTGTAGCTTGCGTAGACCTCTTTCACAAGTATTCTAGGATTGATTTAAAATATAGATAACAAAAGCTTTAAGGGCTGTGCGGTATGGTTACGTGCCATGCTAAACTGTCTCTTTTGGCCGGAGTTAAATTTGTGGTTAATTGCTTAGAAGCATCTTAGAATATAATGCAAGAATTGCATCCCTGTTCTTGAGAGATGGCTTGGTCTAAGGTTTTCACTAATTATTAATTTCTAGTGTCAAAAGGATCCTGACATGATAGTGAAATTAAATGGATTGGGGCTTAAAACCCACAGTTCTGGTTGAGGGTGACATCGTAAACGTCTACGAGTGTAGCTTGCGGTGGGAACTCTTGGGCAATTAGTGGAAAACATTTGTATTTGATTTATTAAAAGGTTTTCAATGCATTTGTTTTCGAAGTTCAAGATGTATGTTCTTATTTAAGATTCTTTAATGTCTCAGATATGTCTATGTCTAATGTGATCTACATTCTCGCACAAAACACTCTAACTGGTCCAAACTTCCTGGAATGGAAACGCAATCTTAAATACCTCCTGATTGCAGAAGAACATATGTTCGTTCTGCAAGTACTTCGTCCCATAGTGCCAACTGTTAAGTCCTCTCAAGTGGAAGTAGACTATTATAACAAGTGGGAGAAATAGAACAATGTAGTCAAGTGCTATATGATGACTACTATGTCGAAAGTCTTGTAGCAGCAACATCAGCACCATAGGGATGCCTATGACATCATGTTAAGTCTGACGGCGACCTATGGGGAAACTGATAGAGCTGTCAGGTTCAATCTCATGAAAGAAATCGTGAGTAAGAAAATGACTGATGGCACCTCAGTGAGAGAGCACGTAGTTACCATGACTCACCTCATGGATGAACTGACAGTGCATGGTGGAGGTATCGACGCTGAGGCTAAGGTCGATATCATACTGAACTCTCTACCCAAGTCCTTTGAGAGTTTTAGACTGAATGTTGTCATGAACAAGAAAGAGTATACTCTTAACGAGTTACTCAATGACTTGATGGCAGCTGAATCGGTCATGAACCCTCAGAAGGTTGCCTTGGCCACTTCTGGTAATCTCTCTGCTATACCGAAAAGTATGAAGCGGAAGAAAGGGATTAAGAAGTGGGCCAAGAAGACACCTGTGAAGGATGGTGGGGTTGGGAAAAAGCCTAAGGTGGCGACTGAAAGGGACAGGTGCTTCAGGTGTGGTAAGAAAGGACACTGGAGGAAAGATTGTCAAGCCACCAAAGCTAGACAAGGTATGCCATTTTGCATGTATAGCTGTAAGCATGATTAGAGTTAGTTGTTGCTCTTCTAGAGCTGTAAGCACTGACTTGTTGATCATGTTGTTATACTTTGCAGGGGACCGTGCCGACAAGGCTGGTGAGTGACGACAACGTTTTATGACGGAGCTTCATGGAGTTTTCTTTTCCTTATGTTTTGATAAATTAAAGTACATTTCAGAATTTATTTGTGGGCCGTAGTTTATCGGCAGGACAAATTTCATCAACTTTTATGGATATTTGTTATTTATGATTTTATCATTGGTAATAACAATGTTGTCCATTATGGTATGTTGATTTACAATCTCTATGTTGCTTTGATCAAATATGTCCTTAAGTATTGCATGTAATTCATCCGTAATTGTTAATCCTAGAAAGAGAAAACTTACTTCTTCTGATGAGGATCTTACATATCTCTGGCACTTGAGACTGGGTCACATCAGCTTGAAGCGGATTCAAAGACTTGCAGATGACGGTACATTGGACCTAGTCCGGGCTGTACCTTATCAAGTCTGCAAATCCTGCATCGAGGGCAAGATGTCAACTAGGTCTTTCAAGGCTAGTCAGTCTCGAGTAGAGGAAGTGTTGGAATTGATCCATTCTGACTTATGTGGACCGATGTCCACGCAGGCTCGTGGAGGGTACGAGTACTTCATCTCTTTCATTGACGATTACTAAAGGTACGGATACGTTTACCTGCTTCGCTACAAGTCTGAATGCTTTGAGAAATTCAAAGAATTCAAGGCTGAAGTAGAAAAGAAGGTCGGGAAAACTATCAAGTCGCTGTGATTTGACCGCGGTGGCGAATACCTCGGTAACGAGTTCCTGCTATATTTGTCAGAAAATGGGATTACATCCAAGTGGACTGCACCGGGTACTCCCCAGCAAAACGGTGTAGCTGAAAGAAGAAATAGGACTCTTCTAGAGATGGTAAGATCAATGATGAGTTATGCAAACTTACCAATTTCGTTTTGGGGCTACGCATTGGAAACAACAGCTTACGTGCTTAATGTGGTGCCTTCTAAATCAGTTCCTAAGACACCTTCTGAGCTCTTCCTTGGTCGCAAACCTAGTTTGTGCAAGTTTAGTGTATGGGGCTGTCCGGCACATATACTGTCGAAGGAACCTGATAAGTTAGAAAGCAGGTCAAAAGTAATGTTGTTCATATGGTATCCCAGGCAAACGAAAGGTGGTTACTTTTACTGTCCTGAGAGTCAAAGAGTCGTTGTTAGCACCAACGCTAGATTCTTGAAGGACGAGTATGTGAGTAATCACAAGTCAAGGAGTGATATCATTCTTCAAGAAATTGAGAACGAGAATGCAATTCCAAGGGAATGGGAACGTGTAGATGTGGGTGCACCTGTGAGAGGTACAACACCACAGACACGTTCTTCAGTGCAAGGTGCAGGACCACAGTCACTGCATCTACTACTGACATGGCACCGATGCCTCGTCATAGTGGGAGAGTTATTTTCCAGCCGGAAAGGTACATGTTCATGGGTGAGTCTTTGGACTTGAGCCCGGAAGACGGACATGAGGAATCTGACCCACTGAGTTACGAAGAGGCAGTGCAAGACAAGGAAGTTGCCAAATAGCGTGTCGCCATGGATTCTGAAATTGAATCCATAACTGCTATGGATGTATACCAGAAAACTGATTTGTCGAATGGCTTTAGGGCCATAGGGTGCAAATGGGTATACAAAAGAAAGTAAGGGGCGGATGGTAAGATCACGGCTTTTAAGGCCAGGCTGGTGGCAAAGGGTTATAGTCAGAAAGAGGGCATTGACTATGACGAAACTTTTTCACCCGTAGGCATGCTCAAATCCTTCCGGATACTCCTTGCCATAGCAGCGCATATGGACCTCGAGATCTGGCAGATGGATGTCAAAACCATTTTTCTAAACGGTTACCTTGAAGAAGGTAGGGACATCTATATGCAGCAACCCAAGGGTTACATAAGCAAGGGCGAAGAACATCTTGTCTGAAAGCTTAGGAAGTCCTTGTATGGACTTAAGCAAGCTTCAAGGTCGTGGAACTTACGTTTCAACGATGTGATTATATCCTATGGATTTGCACAGTTGGAAAATGAAAGTTGTGTTTACCGACTTTGTGTCAGTGAGAGCGTGGTCTTCCTTGCATTTTACGTTGATGACATACTCCTATTTGGAAACAACGAGGGAGTGATGTCCAAAATCAAGGTTTGGTTATCCGAACAGTTCCAAATGAAGGGTCTGGGAGAAGCTGGTTACATTTTTGGGATTAAGGTCTTACGAGATCGTAAGAGAAGAATGTTGAGCTTATCCCAGGCATCCTATGTGGATACTGTGATAGCCCGGTTCTGCATGCAACTCGCCAAGAAAGGCTTGCTACCTTTCAGACATGGCATTCGTCTTTCTGGTGGGCAGTGTCCTCAGACACAGCGGGAGAAAGACGAGATGAGTCTTGTACCATATGCTTCGGCTGTGGGTAGTCTCATGTATGCGATGCTGTGTACCAGGCCAGATATCTGTTATGCCATTGGCATGGTAGCAAGATATCAGTCGCACCATGGAGGGGCACTGGACAGGCGCACTGGACTGCTGTAAAGCACATCCTCAAGTATTTGAAAAGAACTAGGAATTTCTGCCTAGTTTATCAAAGTGAGGATTTGTGCCCTGTGGGTTATACGGACTCGGATTTCCAAGGGGACCAGGATGAGAAGAAATCGACCTCAGGATATGTGTTTACCCTGGGAGGTGGAGCTGTATCTTGGAGGAGCTCAAAGTAGAAATGCATTGCTGACACCACCATGGAGGCGGAATATGTTGCCGCCTCCGACACCTCGAAAGAGGAGGTGTGGCTCCGGAACTACCTTTTAGAGTTGGGCGTGATCCCGAGTTTGCCGAGGAGCATAACAATTCATTGTGATAACTCTGGTGCAGTGGCAAACTCAAAGAAACCGCGGTCTCACAGGGCAAGCAAACACATAGAGAGAAAGTACCATATCATACGAGAAATTGTATCGAGGGGCGATGTGCTGATTAAGAAGATTGACACTGCTGACAATCTTGCTGATCCGTTTACAAATAGCTTGCCGCATAAAGTTTACAAAAGACATATTCCTGAGCTGGGTCTGAGGTGGATGCCGACCATTGATAGTGGTTAAAGTGACAACAGACTAGATAGACAGACTGTATACTCTATAATAGCTTAGTTATGCTTTGAGTATAAGTGGGAGATATATGGGTTTTGTATACTGAAAGCATTTATTACAATGAGTATACAACGGTTTATTTCTCCTATCTGTTAACAATCTTACATGTATGAACAATGGTATCCTCTTGTCTCACCAATAGGGACGATCATACGGCGTGTTATAGATCGCAGAAGACAGTATGATCACTTGACCTAGTGAGACATAAACCTGATCACAGCCGAGACAGTGTATGAGGATACGTTTGTCCGGATGGCTGCGGCATTATCGGAATAAGTAGTCTGTCTTTGTTACTTGACATGCTGGTACGTAGAGGTGGCATATTGATGTACCGCAGTGAGATGTATTCGTCTACCTGACATCAGTGAATACAAGATCTCGTCATATTGATTGAGTCCAAACCCTAACGAAGGTTCAGGGGTTTGCACGGGTTGACTGTTGCTTTGACTTGCCATGGTGGAGATCCTAAGTAACGTGCTCGTATATCCGCATCTTGGGTAACAGCAGTTCGTGTAGTACCGCCTGAGACTGGACTTAGGTAACCATATCCGAGTAATAGGATGGGGACATTCCCTGAGGAGCTCAATAACATTCATCGTGCCAAAGTCTTGCAGGCTGATTAAGTTCAGGCACTAGTGATAAGGTTTGAGTGGTACTACTGAGGAATTATAAGATATTAATTAATTGTAGTTAGAGCTAGTCAGAGGCTCCGATTAATTAATGGATGTCCGGTAACCTTAAATATGGGGATTCTCAATTAATGCAGCTTGTTCTCATAACGTGGTAATAAAGGGGTAGGTCAGTATTAATTCTGTTGTGAAAAAGAATTAATATTAATTAATTAATTGTGTCCTGGGTTGTGGACATGGGAATTAATTAATTTATAGGCCCACTTTATTATTTGCATTAGGTCCCAGGACTGGCCCAATTAAATATGCTGAATAGAGCCCAAAATGGCCCATTAGGGTTTCCAACCCTAGGTCTATAAATAGACAGCTCTCTCTCATAAGTCATAAGACAGTTGAAACACATTAAACCTAGAAAGAGAGGGAGGCGCCGATTTTGGTGAGAAAAAGGAGGAGAATTTTGATTCTGGTCCTGCTCAGAATACAAATCTACGGAGTCCTCACCAGTAGTAGATCTGAACAGGATTGGGACACAGCCCTGAAGATCTAATCTGGAGAACAAATTTTCTTTCTTCCTTCTCTTTCTGTTTTGATTTTCTCTAAGAAATTAGATCTCTAATTTCTGTTTCCGCAGATTAAATCGGATCGTGTGGTTGAATTGAGATTTGGAATTCAAACGCGAAAGATCGGTTCAGACTCGACGGAGTTACGGTAAACCCTAAGTCCACAAATCTTTGTATTAAATTCATAGGAGCATGCTAGGGTTTTGAGAATATGAAATTATGAGCAATAACCATAAATCGATCCGGTTCAGTTTGGTTTTGGTGATTCGGTTCACGGAGAAACCTACAGTTCCGACCATATCTGATAGGCTCTAAGATAACTGTTTTCACCGACCATGCAGCCATCAGATATCTGTTCACAAAGCAAGATGCCAAGCCTAGACTGATCCGGTGGATACTGTTACTACAAGAGTTTGACTTGGAGATCAAAGACGGAAATGGAAGCGAGAACGTAATTGTCGACCACCTTTCAAGACTCGAGCCACCGGTCGAAGGGGATGATCAGTAGATGATGATCCGAGAGACATTCCCCGACGAACAGATCTGCGCTGCTAGGGAATTGAAAGAGATGTACGAGTCCAAGACACCTTGGTATGCAGATTTCGCCAACTACTTGGTTGGCGGTGTGCTTCCTCCGGACTCTTCTCCATATGCAAGGAAGAAGTTTCTGCATGACGTCAGATTCTACTACTGGGAGGATCCCTACTTATGGCGTAGATGTGCTGATGGCGTCATTCGCCGCTGTGTGCCCCAGTCCGAGTGTCAACAAATCTTCGAAGCCTGCCACTCATCTCCTAGTTGTGGCCATCACTCAGCCAACCGGACTGCATTCAAAATCCTTGCCAGCGGGTTCTATTGGCAATCTATCTATGAGATCTGCCGTGGATGGATAACGGGTTGTGATCGCTGCCAGAGGACCGACAACATCTCGCGAAGGAACGAAATGCCACAGATGCCGGTCATCGAAGTCGAGATCTTTGATGTTTGGGGGATCGACTTCATGGGACCCTTTCCACCATCCCAAGGGTTCTCATACATCCTCTTGGCAGTAGACTACGTATCACGATGGGTCGAAGCTACTCCATCAGTCACAAATGACTCCAAGGTAATCATCAAGTTCCTACAAAAGCTGATAACGCAATTTGGGACACCAAGAGCCTTGGTAAGCAACGGGGGATCACACTTCTGCAATAAATAGCTTGCTACCCTTCTCGCCAGATACGGAGTCAAACACCGAGTCACCACTCCATATCATTCACAAGGGAATGGGCTGACAGAGCTGTCCAACCAAGAAATCAAGCAAATCTTGGAGAAGACGGTGAAGCAAAGAAAGGAGTGGGCGGCAGTGCTTGATGATGCATTATGGGCATACCGCACCGCCTACAAAACACCCATTGGGACGTCACCCTACCAGCTGATTTTTGAAAAGTTTTGTCACTTGCCGGTGGAGATGGAGCACAAGGCTTGGAGAGCAGTGAAAGAACTAAACCTAGATTGGAGGACAGCTACAGAGGAGCGCGCCATGGCATTGAATGAATTAGAAGATTTTTGAGATGAAGCTTATGAGAACAGTGTCATCTACAAGAATCGAGCAAAGAGGTTCCACGACAAAAGGATTCGCTCACATGTTTTCCATTCAGGTGACAAGGTTCTTCTCTTTAAATCCCATCTTCGATTCATGCCCGGGAAGCTATAGTCAAAGTGGGCCGGACCATACACCGTGATCTACCAATTTATGAACGGTGTAGTTGAACTAGCTGGCCAAGATGGGAAGAACTTCAAGGTGAACGGACAGAACCTGAAACCATACTTCACCCTACTTCAAATCAAAGCGGTGGAGAAGTACTACTTGAACCGTCCTTGAAGACACAATATTGTCGAGCTAGCGACATAAAACCAAGAACTGGTTGGGAGGTAACCCAACAGTTTACTATTTTCTTTATTTCTATTATTTTTCAATTCAGTCGAGTCGAGTTAGTCAAGTTTCGTATTTTCAGAAATCTTTCGAGTTATTTTAGGTCCAGTCATCTATCGGAACACATCGATCGCTGCTCCTTGGCAGCGATCGACGAGGAAATCTTGACCACGTCGATCGATGCAATTCTTCGTTTATCGATGAGAAAGTTTTGTCTTCGTTGATCGACAGGAATGCCTCATCGATCGACGCGAACAATTCTGAGGCCGGACAGAGATGGGTTTAAAACCCAAAACCCTCATTCCTTTCACTCACAAACACACTTGCACGATTTCTTTTTCTCTCCAAACACCCACTCGAATTTTTTTTCTCCAAATCCGACGCTTCCACCCACGATATGTATCCTAACACTCTCCTATTCGATTATTTCACATGATTGAAGGATTTGAGCATGATTTTGTTAAGAAATTGAGTTTGGAACCCTTGTGTCCATTTTTGCATTTTTGACGATTTCGTTGCTTTCCATGATGATTAGTTGATATGGTTGATTGTTTTAGTCGATATACTTCTTTATCTTGGATGAGTTGCTTGGATTACTTTGAGGGGATAATTCTTGTTTGGGGGTGTTGTTCCTATCCTTCTATTTTTGAGATAAATTCTTTCAATCAATGATGTAATATGCTAGGATAGGGGATGGATTGCATGAATTTCGAATCAATTTTGCATGGGTAGATACATTTTGTGGACAATTGCACATTTGATTGTTGTAATGTTGGGAATTTTGTGAATTGGTTTTGATGAACTTTGACATTTTTCCACTACCCTTGCAGATTGATTATGGACTTCCAACCCACCTTTGCCAAAAAAGCTTATGAGCGACGCTTTCGGAAGCTCTCAAGCGACGAGTTTGCCATCCGACATACACTCTACCCATGTCCGGAAATAATGCATCGGCTGGGAATTCAAGCTGACGTGGAGGCTCTTCTGCAACGAGTAAACTGGAGTTCTTGGATGACAACACGGTGGCCGACCTATCCATCGCTTGTCTTGGAGTTTCTTGCCTCACTCCATGTTTATGAGGTTTAGCCAGAGTCGGAGCCTACAACCATCGCCTTCCAGCTTCTGAATAAGCACTACGAGATACCAAGGGACATGCTTGAAAGAATCTGGGGAGTCCGAAAAGGGGGAGTTGGCTTTCTTCCCCCGAGCTTTGACATTGCCGGATTCTGGAGCCAGATAGCAGCTGATGCTAAGGAGGATTTGCGGGAGTTTGACTCGGGGAACCTGAAGGCTTCCTCCATCGACAATCTAGTGTTCTTGTATCTCCAGAGATGGATGGGGGTGTCCATCACCGGCAGACACGAGAGCGGCAAGGTGAGAGTGGGGGAATTGTACGCAATTTACTGCATGCTGACCGGTGAGGAGTTCAGTTTTGCGGCGTTGGTCATGGACCATTGGAGGCATCAGATCAAGGCCTCCAAGGGCAACATCTGGAGTGGGGGACTGATTACCCCGATTGCGGAGTATGTGGGCATCGATCTATCACAGATCGAGTCGCTTGAGGATGACAGTTGCGGCCTCGGCACCGGGACTCTGGTGAAGATGTTGATGCTGTCATCACGGGATGCGGGTTGGTCCCTGCGGATGTCCAATGGGGACAGGTTCCCACTTCCACAGAGGAACCTCACTTGCGTCACTGATTATCACTTCCGTGATAATTGGTTGATGAGCACACCCGCCCACTTGAGGCTCATGGTCGGAGCACAGGGAGGTCCCGGCACCTCCAGACTTCGTCACCGACCGCTGACTCAGCCCGACCAGCAACCACCATAGACGCCTCCAGAATGGCCCGAGGAGGAGGAGCCAAATGATGAGAGGCACGATGGAGGAGGAGAGCAGATTCACGATCAGACTGGTGGGCATTTGTCCGGTCACTTTGCGGGACAGTCTTCATCTTCCGGAGGAGTGGATCTGGCGATGATGTACTAGTTCATGCAGCAGCAGGTTGTTTTGCATGCCGAGGAGCACACCTGGCAGGCGAATTTTTGCCAGCACGTGACCACGAGGCTCAACACCCTCGACATGCATATGCAGCGCCTTCTCCTGAACACCCAGCCCGACTCTGTCTACCTCCGATGCCATAGAGAGCGCCAGGACCGCTGGCGGTGACTACCCATTTGGCCTGCCCCCGATGTTGAGATGGAGGATCCTCCGGAGGAGGAATGAGGTACCGTTTCCTTTTTCCTTATCTAACTTTCAAACTTGTCCACTCCTTCGAGTGAAACAAGTTTGGGGGGATGAGGATAGGAAAAGGGAAACGTTTGTTTGTTTTCATTTTCCTGCTTTATTTTAATTTTTCGTTGTTTCGTTGTTTTTCTGTTTTTGTTTTTGATTTTTGTTTTTTCTTAACCATCACCATCCTTGTTCTTTTTCTTCAGTGTGAACAATTGCTCTCTGCAAGGCTTTTCACTCAAAATTAGTATTTTTGAACTCTTGATTTGTGATACTTGTTCTGTGTTGAATAAGTTTTGAACTCTTGATTTGTGGTACTTGTTCTGAGTTGAATAGTCTTGAGTATTGTTTTAGGAGCTTTTGAACATAGGACAGTTGGAACTATTTTTGATTATGTTGGTGTTGGAATTGAATTGTTGATAGATAATTGAGATATTTGCTGATTAAGAATGATAATCCATGTGATAAAGTAGCCGATGATAAGAGATGCTTTGCTTGATAAGTTGATCTTTGAAATAAAATTTTTTGCGTGATAACTGTTCTGAATTGGGTAATTGTTGAGGAGTAACGAAAATTTCTACCTTGTGAGAAATTGTGCCATCTTTTCGTTTGATGAGTGACAAAGTCATTAGATTTACTTCCTAGAATTTGATGAATTTCTCTCTCGAGGTTGCATTAAGTGTGGTAATAAGGTGAAAATGATTTTAGGCATGTTCTTTCGTATCCCATATCACATACACTTGCCTTTAATTTTCACTTGCAACCCCTTTGAGTCTTGAAAAAAAATTTCTTTCTTTGATTAGGAGGGTTGATGAACAAGAAACTGTGATTTATTGGAGGATGAAAACTGTGGGATTGTGATATGAGGTTGTGTACAAAATTAGGGGTTCCTAAGGGTAAATTTCGAAAAAAAAATGAGTGAAAATTGGTGAATATGAATGAAAAGAGAAGAGAAAAAAAATTGAGAAGAAAAACTTCATATGTGTAGTTCACAAAGGCCAAAATAAATTTCGAACCCTGAAAATTACAAAAGTGAAGGAACAAGATTGTGTGTTAGAAGAAAAAAATCATGTGGGCAAGATATGCTAAAGACTTGGTGTTTGAATGAAATATTTTGAGTCACTTAGCCAAAAATATCCTACCTCTTAGGTAAGCCACATTACAACCAAATCAAGACCTTTCTGATTCCCTGAAAAACCACACTAACAAGCAGTGGAGAGATGAGAAATTTATCAAACCTATGGTGAGGTAAACTAAAACTTTGAATGAGTGAATTTCAAAGCCTTTTTACTTGATCGAGCGATGAGTGCAAACACTTCCCGGTGAGGTTCCTCCTCAATAATTTAACAATTAGAATTTGTTTGGATTGCATGGTTTATGTGAATAAGTGATATGTGAATAAGTGATACTTAGATTGCAAAAGAAGCTTGTGAGGCATTGCACACTTGTATCTGCATTTGATTAGATTTCTTTTTTGTGAATTGATCGAGGACGATCAATGGTTTAAGTTTGGGGGAGTTGATAAGTTAGGATTTTCAACAACTTATCTGGTTGTTCTTTGACTAAATGTGTGGTGTAAAGATCGTTGTTGTACTTGTCTTCGTGCATGAATTGGCTTTTGTACCCGTAATGTTGTGTTTGATGAATCATGCAGATTTTTAGTCACAAAGAGAGAAGAGTTGGATTTCCAGTTTCAGGTCCACGTCGATCGACGAGGAGATTAAAGTTGGAGCGATCGACGAAGGAAGTAAAGAGAAGATCGACGGAGGCAGCAACCACATCGATCGACGCCATTCCACGTCGATCGACAAGGGTACTTCACCAGCGTCGATCAACGCCAATCTCCCACGATCGAGGCGAGTTCGAGATTCCTAGTCTGCATCTATTTTGAAGATAAAGCCATATCTACACCTAGATATTGTATGATACATTCTCCACTATTATATAAAGCCATGTAAATTCGTTTTTCATGGGGAGAAGACATTAGAATAATTACAAGATTTTAGTATTGAAGATTGATTAGAGATTCCCAAGGTTTTTGAAGTTTATGTTTGAAGACAGAGTTCTGTGGGATTATTTTTGGATTCCAATTTTTATGCAATTCAGGTTTTATTCTTCTATGATGAACATTATTCTGAATATGTGTAACTAATCTCTTCCTCGGATTCTAGGGTTCGAATTATCAATGTATGCAGGTTTTGATTAATTGAATTATTTTCCCTTTCCCTTTGTAGTTTGTGAAATATGAGTTTAATTCATAATGTTGAGTTTGTTGGCCACATCTTATGATTAACTAGTTGATTACTTGAGATGTAACTGTAATAGTTTTCAATCGAAAGAGATTTTCACAATATAATCTGATTTCTTATGGTAACTGAAGGAGATTGATTGTAGGGATAAATCTGTAGATCTTTGGAGTTAATTAATTTATCTTGAGACCGAGCGGAGATAGATAATTGATTAATCTACTTTACGAATTGTCCAACAAAGAAGTTCGTAAAACTTTTATGATGTTTCACTACAAAGTGGAATTAAAATTGGGAAATAATCAATTTATTCATTCATGTCATACTTGATAAGGAGATATTCCTAGAATCTGTATTTCTCATAATCGTTTTCAACCAAAGTATTTTAATTTACTGTTTACTTTTTACTTACAAGGATTATGATTTGCAAAACAACCAAAACCCAAAACTTTGCTTTTCCTAACTAGTATTTTAAGAACGTCTGATTTAGTATTTAGGATTTTTCGTCGTTTCATTCCCTTTGGGATCGATAATTTTATTTGCCGCTATATTATTAGCTTTGCTAAGTCGCTTGTTAAATAATTTAGCAATCAAGTAGCAATTTCACCGTCATCACATTTTTGGGAAATTGAGAAGTTTAGTCACTTTGGCCCAAAACCACGCACCTTTTAGTTAGCCACGTTACAACCCGTGAAAAGACCTTTTTGATTCTAGAAACTATCTCGTTGTAGTATAGTGGTGAGAATGGATGCAAGCCTATGGAAATCAAACTCGATATCTTGTGATTGAGTGAATCTCATCGTCCCTAAATACGTGAGGGAGTGCTTTCGTTTCTTGTATCCATTTTTGATGAGTGGTTCATGTCCTTAGCATTAACCTTGTCACAAAATTAGGTGATAATCTCGTTTTACTTGAACATGGTTAGATAATCTTGATGAGCTATAAGGTATTGCATGAGGTTGATTAACAGCTTTACTTTGTTTTGATTGAGGACAATCAAAGGTTCAAGTTTGGGGGATGTGCCGGTAGTCGGTGCCTTGGTTTATTCATCTCCTCTCTTCCTCTATCCTAGTTTGCTTTAGTTTAGTTTAGTTGTTGGATATTGTCCCTTTATTGGATTTGAATCGATTTGGTTGTACCTATATTGATATTCTACCTTGGATGAATGTTTTGGAGTATGGTCATCTTGATGATATGTATGGATATTTTCATGGGTTTGAGTTTGTTGAACATTGGTTTAGATGGTATGTTTGGTGGAGCTAGTGGAAAAAGGATTTATGTGTATAGATTTTGGATAGTGGAATGATGGTGGAAAGAGGTTTTGGAAGTGAATTTGGTTGAGGATTGTTTGATTGTGATTGTGGATAGAATCATTAATGAGTTGCAATGATTGTACTTCCTATTATGCATGGTTTGTGGTTTCGATTAATGGATGGATTTGAATGGTTGTGCTGGTGGATAATGCTTTATGTGTCTTGATTGATTGGTTTGTGGAAAGTTTGGTGGATATGAGAGCTTTATTGGTTTGTTTTAAGCTCAAGTGTTTGGTGGTGTTGGTGGTGATTTAGTAGGTACAAATAAGGTCTTGGAGAAGCGGTTCGATCGTAGCTACCGATGGGTAATGCATTCTATCGTTTCTCTTGCCAAGTAGTTGCATTGCATTTAGATTGTTGTTAGATTATTGTATGCATGTAGATTGTTTTTAGGTTGTTGTGTGCTTGTGTGTGTGTGATGAACCTGAACTAGGCTTGAGGTTTGAATCATGATTTACTTGGTAAAGTTGGATGTTTATCTCAAGCAATGATAGGGCGGAATCTAGTTATCGAAGCATGTCTTAAGTTTAACTTTTGAATTGTCGAGTTTTGTGTGTGGTTAATGCATAGGACTTGACAAAAAAGCTGTGAGGTTTGAGCCATGATATTGTCATATCTAAAGGGAAATTACCTAAATTCTCTCTACAATTCCCATTTCCATCTCTTCTAAAACCTCACCTAAGGTATCAAGGAGCTAATTCATCAATCCTTGGAGAAGAATTGAAGATCCAAGGGGGTAGATCAAGACCAAACAAATCCAATTGGGGAAGATTTCATTTTCTACTTAACAATTGTAATGGATTTATTTCATTTCAACTTTGTATTGTTACAATTGAGAGGTATATTGTTCTAATTCAATTTGGATGTTGATTTGAACAAGGATGTATGAAGATTAGGTTTGATAATTGTTTGTTTACTTCCCTTTGAGAGCTTAAATTGCACTAGATCTTGTTCCTTACCTCTTAGGTGCAGGTAATAGCCAGCTTAGGAGGTAGTTGACGTTAACGTTGCAGCCAACACGCGGGCGGAATCGTCTTGAATAGTGTAGATTCATACGATTTTAGCTCCAATCCTTGTGTGGTGCTAGGTCGTAGGTATTTTCGAGTTTTAAAAGAACTTTTGGTCAGATTTCCAATAACCATCATGAGAATTCTCTCTAAATCCATCTCCAAAACACTCCCCACCCATATTCAAGAGGATCTAGGCCACATTCCTCCAAATTTGGTGAAGATCAAGGAAGATCGTGAGGTAGATTGAGTCCAAGGAAGGCGATTGAGGAAGATCAACGCTAGACCTTTCAATTTTGTAATGGATTCTATTACTTTCTCTATTGTATTGTATGGAATTGAAGGTATGAGGAACTAAATTCTATTGTGAATGTTGATTGAATGGATAATGTGTTGAGATGAGATTGATTGATGATTGTTTACTTTCCTTTGAGAGCTTGAATTGTACTGGAACTTGTTCCTTACCTCTTAGGTGTAGGTAATATCCAGCTTAAGAGGTAGTTGACGTGAACGCTGCAGCCAACACGCGGGCGAAATTGTCGTGAATAGTGTAGATTCATATGATTTTAGTTCCAATCCCTGTGCGGTGCTAGGTCGTAGGGCTATAATTAGCATTCTATTTTGAGTGGTCTAGGGCCTAATAACATAGTTGTTTGCAAGTCTTAGCATCATCAACCGTTAGCTCGCCGTGATAAGGGGTTAATGAGTGTAGGGTCGATTGCTCAATCTCCTAGGAATTAAATTGGTTTACATAACGATTCGATCGAATTTGCACACATTTGATATTTATTCAACATTCATGATAGCCGCGTGAAGCAAACACAATTAACACGTTAAATTTATCAATATGTTCTCTTTTCTAATTCGCTCAAGTGGATATCATCTACTCAATTGAAGGGTACCAATAGCTAGGTTACTCAAAAGTCGTTGAAATTCATCTATCTAAGCAATGAATCGTAAACTAAGTTTTAAATGCAAACAATCAATTATTAAACAAAGTGCTAACTTCTCCAATCAAGTAATGCAATCAATGATTAAGGTAGATTAAGATAACAAATCCGACAATCTTAGAAGATAGTGAGTGTTTGTAAACTTTAATTGCTCTGAATTAAACCAAGTTATGTTGCAAACGAATTTTAATTCCTATGAGGTTGAGCAACCGACTCTAATGTCGCTTGTCACTTGCTACAGATAACTAGCGGTAGATGACCCTAGGAATTGCAAACAGCTACGTTATTAACTCCTAGGCAACTCCCAATCGACCGTCAATTATTGCCCTACAATCCTAGCACCGCACATGGATTGAAACTAGAATTATAAGATTATGCACTTATCATGATGATTCCGTCCGCGTGTTGGTTACAACGTTCACGTCAACTACCTAAAGGCTGGCAATTACCTACACCTAATAGGTAAGAAACAAGCTCAAGTGCAAATCAACCCCTCATTGGAAAGTAAACAAGCATAATCGATTCAATCCATCACAATATCCGTTATACAACACTCACTAATGAAATTAGTTCTCCATACCTTGAGTTAAGTACAAAACAAATTGAGAATTAAGAGAATTCATTACAAGAATTCAAGGTAAACGATTGATCTTCTTTGGTTGTCTTATTTGAATCCAATCTACCTCCCTTCAATCTTCAATCTTCACCAAATGGATGGAATGTGGCTTGATTCCCCTTGATTTTGGTTGGGGAGAGGTTTTGAGATGAATCAAGGGAAAAGTATCGTGACGGTTATTCTAATTTTGGCAAAAAGTTCTTCAATTAAGTGATTTTCCCCCTTTTATAGGCGAGCAAACTGGGCCTCGGATCGCCCGAGCCATCCATAGTTTGCCCGAGCCTTCCTGGAAATAGTGGAGAAGCTGAAAAACACGTTCTGGCTTGGCCGATCCAGAACTGCTCGACCGAGCCTGCTCTCTGTCAGCATGGCTCGGTCGAGCCTGCACTGCTCGGCCGAACGAACCCTCTGTCCGGCTCAGCTCGGCCGGGCGACTCCTCCAAGCCTCTGAAACTCTCCTTTCGCTCCGCTCGGACGAACCTAACCTCCTCGGACTTCAAATCGGACGATTTTCCTCCAAAACTCCACCAAATATTCCATATTATGCTCAAAACACGTCCTACAACATTTCAAACACGAAAACAAGACAATAGAACAACGAAAGCATATGATATGAGGGTAAAATTGCCACAAACGTGCACTCTCACACATCGAAAAGTAGGTCATTTTACACACATATCACAATCCCCCAAACTTGAACCTTTGATTGTCCTCAATAAAAACAAAGTAAAGCAATCAATAAACCTCATCAAACAACCTCATAGCTCATCACAGTCATCTTGGCATGCTCTTATCGAATGAGATTTTCACCTAACTTTGTGACACGGTTAATGCTAACGACTTAAGCCACTCATCAACATTGGATAAAGAAATGAAAGCACTACCTTACGTGTTTAGGATTTGATGAATTTCACTCATTCACAAGATATTGAGCACAATTTCCATAGGCTTGAAACAATTCTCACCACTATACTACAATGAGTTGGCTCCTAAAATAAGAAAGGTCTTTGTTTTTGGTTATAACGTGGCTTACTAAAAGGTAGGTGGTTTTGGGCTAAAGTGAAGAACTTCTCCATATCCCAAAACCCCCAAACTTATTCTCTTCAATCCACTTCTAACCTTGAGGCTTTTTCATCTAATAACTCTCAACATTTTTCTTTTCTTTCTTTTTCTCATTTTTTCTAGCACCATCATTTTTTCATTCATAATGCTTTTCTATTTCTTTTCCTCTTTTCTCTTCTTTTTATTTTCTTTTAAGTACCCAAATTTTTGTTGGTACCCATTTTTCTAGGATTCATATCAATCCTACAATCAATACTTTTATTGCCTCAACAATCACAACTCAAAGATACCAAATGATTCCCATCCCAACTCTCATCTTCGTATTCACCCTCATACACTCATTCCCCCAAAATTTTGTCCGAATAATTTCAAAGAAAATTCTCCATTTAAGCACAATCACGGGAAACAAGGGTATGAAGGGCAAAATTGTGATATCAACAACCTTATACTCCCGAAGTGAAAGGAAGAACTAAGAATCGATGGCCTAAGATCATCTTTTAGTTACCAAACTCATGCCAAATAGATAGAGAATATATTCAAGTTCTCGATTTTGTGCTCTCAACCTTGCCACTCACAACCGATCAAAGTATGACAAGATCAAGGCTAAAAAACTCTTGGCTTTTGTCAAGTCCTAGGCATTAACCTCGCACAAAACTTGACAATTCAAAAGTTCAATTCGAGCACGCCCTAATAACTAGATTATGCCCTATCATTGGTCAAAGCAAATTTTAAGCCTTACAAAGTAGATCATGATTCAAATCTCCAATTCTCATTTGGGTTCATCATACACACACGACAAGCACACAACATCCTAATTAACAATCTACATGCCATGAACAATTGAATTGAAACTAAATGGTAGGAGAAACGATAGAAGGTGTTACCCATCGGTAGACATGATCAAATCGCTCTCCATTCCTTATTTGCACCTACTACACATCAATACAACACCACCAAACAATTGAGCATAATAAAGCCAATAAATCTCTCATATCCACCAATCTTTCCACAAACCAATATCTCAAGAAAAATATAACATTTATCCACTAGCACAACCATTCATACCAAACCATTGGACATATCCACACACCAAAACCAAATAGAAAGAATTAAACTCATGCAAGCTCGCGAAATGATTCATCACAACCATTTAATAAAAGTAGAACCAAATCAAATTCAACATCCACAATCCACAATCAAACAAAAGTAGATCAATATCATATTACAACCATATCGAATGACCAATGTTATTCAGATTCAAGAAACTAATCTAAACTAAGGATAGAGATAGAGATAGAGATAGAGATAGAAGAGTAAACCAGAGAAGAGCACCAGATACCGACCACTCCCCCCAAACTTAGTCAAGTTAGACTAAGTTTGTAAAAAGGTAAACGGTGTGCTCTCATTCCATGGTATCCGGCTGCTGCTGGCGTTAGTCTTCTTCATCCTGTGGAGGCTGAATACTACAACAATGCTGACATGGCAACGGAATAACCTCTTCACACCGAGCGACAATTAAGATAGACATATCCAGATGAGCTTCGGAATTCATCAACCAGTTGGAATGGTCATGCAGGTCATCAATCTCAGTCAACGCACGGTTAGGGAGTTCAATTCCCATATCACCAAATTTTTAGAAATAACAATCATCAAACTTAGATGGGACCAAAAAAGCTTTCGTAACCAATGCAGTAGTATCAAGGCTCAAACCCGGAGCAAAAACTCCTGACCCAACAACACCACAAAATTCAAAAATTGGCAACATTAAGCCACCACAATAGATAATTGAATTAGCAGATTTGCAAGTGTTGTTCCAACTCTCCATTAACCATCCACTAATGGAGAATTCCAGTCCATTCAACAAAACAAACAGAAATTGAAAATCCGAAATACTAACAGTACCCGATCCATCAAAACCACACGACCAACTCTCTAGCATAAGGTGAATATACCGAACGATAGGGTTCTTAATCATAACTGAACTACAAGCTTGCATATCAAAATCACCCAAGGTACAAACTCCCGAAATAGATTCCCACAATTCAAGAGGGTTAAGTTCATCAAATACACACACAAAATTCACTGAACACCCAAATATCCTATCAATATCTTGTCTCCTCAAAGAAAACACTTGACCAACAAGTTTAAATTTTACCATAACTGGAACACCGTTTGCCTTCCAAATGACTTGAACAGAGGCCAAGAATTCCCTCGTCAACCTCACATACGTCGGCCATCTCCCATAGAGCAATTTCTTCCATCCTATTCGAGTGAGCAAACTCCAAATATCCTTCTTCAAATCCAAAGCTTCCAAAGTTTCTCGGCATAAGTATGTAGTTCCAATCACTTGCTTTTGTGTCAACTCAATGTACCGTGCATATTCATTATCATTAAAACACTCCGGCCTGCAAATGGAAGAAAAAGGAAGAACCTCAAATGAAATGAGGATAGAACAATTCAATGCACCAAAGTATGGGAGAAAATTTTAGAAGAGAAATTTCGACCGAGATGCAAATGGGTCAAGTAATTGCTCGCCCGATCTTTTAAATCTACACGCGGCTCGGCCGAGAGTGAGATGGCTCGGCCGAGCGAAAGGTCTGTCTGCGCGGACTGGGCTGGCACGCTTGGGCTCGATCTAGCCTGCCGCGCTCGACCGAGCGAGGGTTCTGTTCGAGGTATTCGACCCAACTCTGTCGAGCCTGCACCGCTCGGCTGACCTACCCCTGCTTTCGGCTATTTTCGCCCTCTTTTCGACATCTTCCCGATCATGTTGCCTTCCATCCTTTCTATCCTTCATACACACTTTGTCAAATGAAAGTGTAGCACCACAAACAATTAGGAACCCTTCACAACAACAAACCACATTATTCAACAAAAATCAATAACAAACTCTTATTCAAAAATGCAAAGTAACAAAATTTAAACATTGGGTTGCCTCCCAATAAGCGCTTGTTTAACGTCGAAAGCTCGACGATCATACCTCATGTCAATCGTGGTCAAAAGGTGCTGAACCAAAACTCATACCTCGACTTATTTCCACATGATCCTCCGAGAAAAGAAGCTTCCTTCTTGCACTTCATGGTGGATCTGTATCCACTCCAGCTTTCTTCATACAACTTTGATCAAGTTCCTCTTTATCCCCCGGATCTTTGTAGACTTCATTCTCCTTACTCATAAGTTATAAACCCGGATCAAGCACATCCTTCATCCTTTTCTTTTTCCTCGCTTTCTCAACTTCACTTGCATCCACACTCTTCGGAGGTAGGGAAAACACTACTTCCTTTCCACAACATCGGAAAGTGAGCTCACCTTGTTTCATGTCAAACAAAGCATTGGCCGTGTGCAAAAACAGCCTCCCAAAGATTAGTTGTATACCCCCCTTATTCTTCATGTCAACTACAAGAAAGTCTCCCGGAAAGGTAAACATCAACACTTCGACATGGTCATCTTCAACCACCCCTTTTGGGCAAAATAAAACATGATTAGCCAATTGGAGCACTTGATTTGTAGATTTGAGGTTCCCAACCTCCAACTCCTTATACAAATCCCATGACATAAGGTTGACACTTGCTCCGGAATCACACAATGCCTTCTCAATACACTTGTCTCCAATTTTACATCCGACTACGAAACCTCCGGGATCTTCCTTTTTACTAGCAATATTCTTCTCTTCAAGTTCACAAGTGCTACTATCCAAGATCTCTTCTCCTCCAACTAACTTATCCAACATAGGTACCCTTTCTATCTCCTCCGGTAAAGGCATTTCGATGTCACCTTTCATCACATAATCAAAGAAACTCACGTTCTCAGTTTGCTCATCCTTTCCTGATTCTTCGTTCTCAATTTCTACTTCAACTTCTTTTTCTTCTTCAATGTCTACTTTCAACTCTTCTTCAACTTCCCCCATTTCAATCTTAGGGGTCATCACTTCCAAGTTTTCCTCCATCCTACTTTCACCTTCTACCATGTTACAACCTTTCTTTTGCACCACCTCGGTATCACTCGGGAACTTCCCATCTTGGTGCTTCCCGCTTAATTGTTTAGCAATGGAGGAAATTTTAAGCTGAATATCGGCAAACATGACATCGTACTTCTCAAATCTCTTATCCATTTCTTCATTAAAATTCCTCATCGGTTCTTGGTTTGCATACCTACTATTTCCCCCAGCATATCCTTGACCACTACTTCCACCATATATTTGTAATGGATGATTAAGCGCGTTGTTTTGATTAGCATAGGAAAAATTCGGCTGGACGGATGGTAGTACATGTTACCTTGTGGATTGTATTGGGGACGAGCATTGAACCCCATTCTTTGATTCACAAAATTCAAACTCTCTGGATGCGACTCTTCATGCCGAACTACCATCATATCCTCATTTCTATTTTCCGATGTAGACAATGCATCAAGCTTCTTTTGCATGACCGCCAATTGCTCTTTGAATTCTTCACTTTCCTTGTCCTCATTTATCGACTTAACCGATCGATAATCTTTCCGTTCCTTGGGCCATTGGAAACTATTTTCAGCCATTTTCTAAATTGTCCTCCAAGCTTCTTCCTGTTCAAGATGAAGAAATGATCCTCCCGATGAAGCATCTAACATCACTTTCATTTCATAGTTTAATCCCCCGTAGAATTGGCAAATATGTTGACTCCGAGAAAGTATGTCTTGGGCATTTTCGTAGAAGCTCTCAAAACTTATCTCAATCTTCATAAAGAGGCTAATCATACCTTTGTCCAAACGATGTGATATCAGCCCTTCTCTTCAAAGTCAAACTCAGCGAAAAAAACTTGAATAGAAACTTCTCTCTCAACTCTTCCCAAGTGACAATATTTGATTTGTCCAAACCTTCGAACCAATTCCTAGCTCCATCTCTCATGGAGAATGAGAATAACCGCAGCCGTATTTGATCTTGGGGCACTTGGTTGATCTTTATAGTATCAGTAATCTCCAAAAATCGAGAGATATGAACATTTAGATCCTCGGTTATGTGTCCCCCAAATTGGTTGTTCTGTATCATTTGGACCAACTGTGGCTTTATCTCAAATTGTGTGGCATTTACTCCTAATCGAAAACCTCGCGTAATCGGCTCCCCTTGAGGTCGAAAAAGATTTTGTAATGGTCTCCTCAGACCATTCCTCTCATTGATCATAGCTTTCATCAACTAGAGTTGCCTTTCCAACTCTTCTATCCTAACCATGTCTTCCCCATGGTTAGCCATCTCAAAATCAATTTGAATATGTCCTCTTCCTTCTTGACTTTTCGTTGCCTCAAGCACTCTAGCCTTTGATCGAGTGATCATAAACCACGTAGGAAAAATCCACAAAACCAATTACAAGTAAACAATTCAACAAAAACAAACAAACACAAATAACAAACAAATGTTAATAACAATATTCACAAAGGTATTTCCTAAAACACCTAGCATACCATACTTCAACTTTCAATAATTCCACAAGACCTACTAAAAGATTCCCCGGCAAAGGCGCCAAAAACGTGATAGCCACGTGAAGCACACACAATTAACACATTAAATTTATCAATCCAGTCTCTTTTCTAATTCGCACAAGTGGATATCATCGACTCAATTGAAGGGTACCAATAGCTGGGTTATTCAAAAGTAGTTGATTTTCATCTATCTAGGCAATGAATCGTAAACTAAGCTTTTAATGCAAACAATCAATTATGAAACAAATTGCTAACTTCTCCAATCAAGTAATGCAATCAATGATTTAGGTAGATTAAGATAACAAATCCGACAATCTTAGAAGATAGTGAGTGTTTGTAAACTTCAATTGCTCCGAATTAAACCAAGTTATATTGCAAACGAATTTTAATTCCTATGAGGTTGAGCAACCAACTCTAATGTCGCTAGTCACTTGGTACGGATAACTAGCGGTAGATGACACTTGGAATTGCAAACAACTACGTTATGAACTCCTAGGCCACTCCCAATCGACCGTCAATTATTGCCCTTCATTCCTAGCACCGCACATGGATTGGAACTAGAATTATAAGATTATGCACTTATCACGACGATTCCGTCCGCGTATTGGTTGCAACGTTCACGTCAACTACCTAAAGGATGGTTATTACCTACACCTAAATAGGTAAGAAACAAGATCAAGTGCAAATCAACCCCTCATAGGAATGTAAACAAGCATAATCGATTCAATCCATCACAATATCCGTTATACAACATTCACTAATGAAATTAGTTCTCCATACCTTGAGTTAAGTACAAAACAAATTGAGAATTAAGAGAATTCATTACAAGACTTCAAGGTCAACGATTGATCTTCTTCAGTTTTCTTCTTTGAATCCAATCTACCCCCCTTCCTTCTTCAATCTTCACCAAATGGATGGAATGTGGCTTGATTCCCCTTGATTTTGGCTGGGGAGAGGCTTCACCAAATATGCCATATTATGCTCAAAACACGTCCTACAACATTTCAAACACGAAAACACCAAAAAAAGACAAAAGAACAACGAAAGTATATGATATGAGGGTAAAATGGCCACAAACATGCACGCTCACACATAAAAAAATAGGTCATTTTACACACATATCAATTCACTCTTATCTCATTGTTACACTTGGTACTTTTTCTACCTACCTTGGTTGAATTGTTTGATTGTTTAGTCTTGAGTAGGATAATTAATTCATGATGGTTATGTTTGATGTGTTTATTATTGTTTTAGGATAGAATATGATTTTGCCTAGTTAATAGAAACTCTCAACGACTTGTGCTTGCCTAGCTTTAAATCCCTTCCAACAAGTAAATGATGTTCACTAGAGCGAATTGAAAGAACCTGGATTGATAAATTTAACGTGAGATAGTGTTGCAATTTCACCGTCATCAGGGTGGTATGGAGTGGTAACCTTGTGCTTGACACCATATTGATCAAGAAGAGCAGTTTTAGTACGATTGTAAAAATGAGAACCACCATCACTGACCAAGGCTCTCGGAGTGCCATATCGAGTCACCATATACTTCTGAGGGAAGTTCACCACAACTTTGGAGTCATTGGTGGTGGTAGTAATGGCTTCCACCCACCTAGAAACATAATCAACAACAAGCAAATTTAAGTATAACCTCCTGAAGGTGGGAAAGGTCTCATTAAGTCTATCCCCCACAATCACTAGTATAGTGGGCATCACATCCTTCTTCGAAATATTGCGCATCCTTTGACACCTCTCACAGTTAGAAACAAAAGCCTTGCAATCTCCATGGACGGTCGGCTAGTAGAACCCACTAGAAAGGACCTTGAAGGCGGTCCTGTTGGCAGCAAAGTGGCCACCGCTGGAAGAGGAGTGACATGCCTCGATGAACTTGAAGAACTCAGGCTGAGGAACACACCGGCGAATAATGGTATCGGCACATCGGCGCCACAGGTACGGATCCTCCCAATAGTAGAATCGGACCTCCTTCAGAAATCTCTTCCTTTCCTTTGGGGTAGACTCCGGAGGGGGAACTCCACTCACCAAGTAATTGCATAATCAGCATACCATGGAGTCTTGTTGCAGTAGTACTCCTTGAGGTCCTTATTTTTGCATACATAAACCTTTTCATCAAGGAAAGATTCCTGGATCCTCATCCTCTGATCATCCCCCTCAACCAGATACTCCAACCTGGAGAGATGGTCGACAATCACATTCTCACAGCCTTTCCTGTCCTTGATCTCCACATCGAACTCTTGGAGTAACAGGATCCATCAGATCAACTTGGGCTTGGCATCCTGCTTAGCAAACAAAAATTTAATGGCAGCATGATCAGTATAAACAATAGTTTTCAACCCTTTCAAGTAGGACAAAAATTTGTCAAAAGCATAAACCACAACAAGCATCTCCTTCTCTGTTGTGGTGTAATTGCATTGGGCAGGGTTCATGGTCTTGCTAGCATAATGGATGACATGGAAGAGCTTCCCTTTCAGCTGCCTTAGAACCACTCCAACTGCATAGTCACTAGCCTCACACATGAGCACGAAGGGCTCATCCCAGTCCGGATAAGTGAGGACTGGAGCAGTTACCAATGCCTTCTTCAACTACTCGAAGGCCTTCAGACAATCTGCATCAAAAACAAAAGAGACATCTTTCTCTAGCAGATTACAAAGTGGTCTAGAGAATTTAGAGAAATCCTGTATAAATCTTTGGAAGAACCCGGTATGTCCTAGGAAACTCCAAACTCCCTTCACATTCAGTGGTGTTGGCATCATTTCAATTGTCATGATCTTGGCCTTGTCCACCTCCAAACCTTCAGAGGACACCCGGTGTCCTAGTACAATTCCTTCCTTCACCATGAAGTGGCACTTCTCCCAATTCAGGCACATGTTTGTCTCAGTACACCTCTCCACTAGAGTAGCTAAATTTTGCAAGCATATATCAAAAGAGCTATCAAAGACAGAAAAGTCATCCATAAAAACCTCCATAATGTGCTCAATAAAATCATGGTAAATAGACATCATACACCGCTAAAAAGTAGCAGGTGCATTGCACAAAGTAAAAGGCATCCTCCGGTAGACAAAGACTCCATATGGGCAAGTGAAAGCCGTCTTATGCTGATCCTCCGAGGCCACTGCAA
This sequence comes from Plectranthus barbatus, assembly GCA_026898455.1. Taxonomy (NCBI): domain Eukaryota; kingdom Viridiplantae; phylum Streptophyta; class Magnoliopsida; order Lamiales; family Lamiaceae; genus Plectranthus; species Plectranthus barbatus. Next base: position 31,784 of record JAPKLW010001634.1, on the reverse strand, counting down.
TTTGGTTATAACCAGAATATCCATCAAGAAAACAGTAGTAGGGATAACCTACCAATTTGTCGAGCATCTGATCGATAAAGGGTAGAGGGAAGTGATCTTTGCATGTGGCGGCATTCAGAGCTCGGTAGTCGATGCAAAACCACCATCCTGTGACTGGTCTCGTCGCCACCACTTCGCCATCCTCATTCTTCACAAACTACATTCCCCCTTTCTCGGCCACGACCTGTGTCGGACTCACCCATTGACTGTCGGAGATGGGATAGATCATCCCATTATCTAGAAGCTTTAGTACTTTCTTTTTCACGACTTCTTGCATAGTAGGTTGAGTCTTCTCTGAGCTTGTCTCTTCGGCTTAGCCTCCTCTTCTAAATTGATCATGTGCTAGCATATGGTTGGACTGATTCCTTTGATACCTGCCAATATCCATCCAATAGCTGACTTGTGATCCCTCAAAACTCGTAGCAGCTTCTCTAACTCTGTAGAAGTAAGAAAAGAAGACACAATTACAGGATATGTATCGTCAGGACCTAAGAAAGCATATTGTAGATGAGAGGGAAGAGGTTTCAGCTTCAAAACAGGAGGCTCGGGCTATTTTTTAGCCCCTGGTGCAGTATGTCAATCGACACAGCCGTTTTGTCAACCGAAATAAAGGCTAGTTTCCTCGTCTTCATTCAGTTAGCCTGCATGTCAAGATGCTAGGTTTTGGCGGCCCTATCAATCGACAGGCTCCCTGTTAATCGACCGGGAGGTAAACAGGCTGCAGTCGACATAGCTGCTATGTCGAGCAAAACATAGGCTATTGCTTGATTTTTCCTTCCTTCTTCCACATATTAGCTCGGCAAGGGCTCCCTTTTGTTCTCCTTTGCCCTAGGTAACTCTTCTTTCACATTAAGCTCCATAATAAAGTCTAGAATCTCCTCACAAGCTTCATCTAACTTTGAAAAAGAAAATAGAGAGTTGTGTTGACATTGTTCCAAATAATCAGTATAAGCATAAACAGAAAGTAAAGGAGAAGAAATCACTAGATCAAAGCTGTCTATCACATGGCATTCCTCTTAGTAACTCCCATCATCGTGTTTCTGCATGGATTTATAAATTGAGAAGGTCACAGACTCATTGTCGACTCGGAATGTCAGCTTCCCATCTTGAATATCAATTAGGGATCCTCCAGTCCTTAGAAACGGTCTCCCCAGAATCAGCTGGATATTGTGATCCTTCTCCATGTCTAAAACAACGAAGTCAGCAGGAAGTATAAAATCTTTCAACTTTACCAAGACATCTTCCACAATTCCTCGGGGAAATGAGATCGATATATCAGCCATCTGAAGAGTGATGGTAGTATGGCTTGATCTCTCGAATCTCTAGCTCTTGAAAATTGACAGTGGCATAAGATTGATGCTTGCTCCAGAATTGCAAAGCACCTTGCCGAATTTCTCTCCGCCTATAACACAAGAAATAATGAATGAACCCGGATCCACTCTTTTCAGAGGCAGCTTCTTTTGAACATCGCACTGTATTCCTCAAACAGGTTCATCGTCTCGTGCTGCAGCATAGGTCTCTTTTGAGCGACCATATCCTTCAGGAATTTGATATACCATGGCATCTCCTACAAGGCTTCCATGAGAGGAATATTGATGTGCACCTTCTTCATATTCTCAAGAAACTGTGCATACCTCTCATTCATCTTCTTCTTGGCAAATCGTTGCGGAAATATCATCGGGGGGTAACTTTTCATCAGGGCCTGGCAGCTGTGTCGATCAATGTGGAGGTGTGTCGATCGACACGCCAGCATCCATGTTGACTGCTGGGTTGTTGCCTTTGTATCGATTGATAGGGGCCCTGTCGATCAAAGCAATGGCATTAGCCGTGGGCTCCACCTCGTTTTTGCTCCCTTCTTCGGCCTCAGACTCGACTCCTTTTTGTTCGGGTCCCTTGTAAGACTTGCCACCCCTCAAGGTGATGGCATTGACCTAATTTATTTGATTCTTTGGGTTCACCTACGTGTTCCTTGGTAACTGCCTTTGTTTGTGTTGTGATCCAAGGGAAGTGGCAATTTGGCTGACCTGTGTCTCAATCATCTAGACGTGCTTCTCCACTCTGTCTACTTTGGTGTTGATTCCTGCTACATCTTTCTCCAACTGTCCAACCCTTTTATCGGATGCTTGCATAAACTTGGCTAGGATCTCCTCGAGATTCGGCTTCTTAGGATCCACAACAGCTCCATCTTGCACACTGAATCCAGTAGGAGGTTGCTCGGTGATAAGTTAGGATTTTCACCAACTTATCTAGTTGTTCTTTGACTAATTGTGTGGTGTTCAGATTGTTTTTAGTGTCTATTTCGTGCATTAATTGGCTTTTGTACTTGTAATGTTGTGTTTGATGAATCATGCAGGTTTTTGGTCGAAAACAATGAAGAATAGGTTCCCAGCTTAAGGACCACGTCGATCGATAGGGATGCCTCGTCAATCGACGCAAAGATTGGAAAAGAAGTGCTCGACGAAGGAGAAGGTCGACGGAAGCAACAAGCCCACGTCGATCGACGCCATTCCACGTCGATCGACGAGGGTACTTCATTAGCATCGATTGACGCTGTTCTCCAACGATCGACGCGCATGCGGGATTCCTAATCTGAGTCTGCTTTGAAGATAAACACATATCTAATTCTAGATACTGTTTGATACATCCTTCACTATTACAAATAGCCATGTGTAAGTTCGTTTTTAGTGTGGAAAATCATTATGTCAATTAAGAGAATTTAGTATTGAAAGTTTTTAGAAGATTTCCAAGGTTTTAGAGTTTTTATGTTTGAAGAACAAAGTATTGTGGGAAGACAATCAAACCCGAGTTTTTATGCAATTCAGGTTTTCTTTTTCTATGATGAATATTTCTCTGAATATGTGTAACTAATTTCTTCCTCAGATTCTAGGGTTTCGAACTATCAATGTATGCATGTTTTGATTAATTGAATTATTTTCCCTTTCCCTTAGTAGTTTGTGAAATCCGCGTTTATTCATAATCTTGAGTTTCTTGGCCACATCTTAGGATTAACTAGTTGATTACTTGAGACGTAACTGTAATAGTTTTCAATGGAAAGAGATTTTCACAATATAATTTGATTTCTTATCGTAACTGAAGGAGATTGATTGTAGGGATAAATCTGTAGATCTTTGGAGTTAGTTAATTTATCTTGAGACCGAGCGGAGATAGGTAATTAATTAATCTACTTTATGAATTGTCCAACAAAGAAGTTCATAATACCTTTCTGATGTTTCACTACGCAGAGGAATTAAATTGGGAAATAATCAATTCATTCATCCATGTTGTACTTGATAGGTAGATGTCCCTGGAATCTGTACTCTCACAATCGTTTTCATCAAAAGTAATTTAGTTTTCTGTCTTAATTTTAATTAGCAAGTATTGAGAATTTCAAAATAACTACAACCCAAAATTTGATTTTCCTATCCAGAGTTTTAAGAACTAATGTTTTAGTACTTAGGATTTTTCGTTACTTCTTTCCCTGTGGGATCGATAATTTTCATTTGCCGCTATATTATTAGCTTTGCTAAGTCGCTATTAAATAATTTAGCGATCAAATTTTGGCACCGTTGCCGGGGAAAGAATAGAATAAATCTTACTTTTAAAACTGTGATCAAAATACTGATTTAGTTTGTCATTTTCTTCGTGTTTTCGTATTTCTCGTCATTTACGTCGATCGACGTGATTTCCCATCGATCGATGCGTGTGTCATTACCTCGTCGATCGATGCTATAGCTCGTCGATCGATGCCGTGGTTTTTTCTGATTTTCAGTTTTTGGATTCCAGTTCGTTTCGTTTTATTTTAAATTTTACCTCACTACCTCCTTTTGCTGTACAGGTAGTGCATGAGTACGAGAGCTAGAGGAACGGATCCGCTATATTACCACCCGGATATTGAAGCCACTTGCAGAAAGATCCGAAGGAATAAGCGTGCTCAAGAAAGCTCGAGTAATCAAGCAATGGACGACAACATACCACAGCCGATTGTTCAACCACCTCCACCAGTGCTAACGGCGGAAGAGCAAGTTGTGCGCCTCCAAGAAGTTCAAGCTATGAGAGCACAAATCCAACAGCTGAATCTGGAAAGGGACCTCGAGAGGAACAATCCAAATGGAAGGGATGTCCGCTGTAACCCATTGTTTGAGGATAATCACGACAATAAAGAGGATGACAACCAGAATCCGCCAGAGGAATCTGACGATGATGAAGAAGAGAAGGCCATGCAGAACCGGTATAAACCTCGGTTCAGGGAGACAGACTTCAGGATTGGCATCAATGCCAACAATTTGGAGCTGAAGATCGGATTGGTGCAGATGGTCCAACAAAATCAATTCGGAGGAAGGGCTACTGAGGACCCTTATGCACATCTGGATATGTTCCTTACGCTCTGCAACACTGTCAAGATCGGAGGAGTCAGCAAGAGTGCCATCCGAATGCGTCTATTCGCATTCTCTCTGAGGGATAAGGCACAATCATGGTTCACTGCATTGGACAAGGAAAGCATAATCACATGGACTGAATTGAGGAATGAGTTCCTGGAAAATTTCTTCCCTCCAAATGTCAACAGGCAGAGAAGGAAGGAAATCATCAGATTCGCTCAAAGACCTGATGAGAGCTTCAGTGAGACGTGGGAAAGATTCAAAGAACTACTGAGATCTTGCCCCGGACATGGCTTTCCGCCAGGAGAACAGGCAGAAGCATTCTATGAAGGACTCAATGACAAGACCGTCAAATTGGTGGACACTACATTGGGAGACACCATCATGACGAAAAGCAGAAAGAAAGCCATGGAATTATTCCAAAAGATGGCCAACAACACTCAACGGTGGTCCTCAAATTGAACTCGACCCGTGAAAGCAGTCAAAAAAGTGGTGGAGGAAGTTGCCGAACAACCTGATTTGGCAACTGAGTTGAAAAAGCTCAAGGAAGAGTTCGCTACACTGAAGCAAGAAAAAACTGTTGCTGCAGTTGAGAAGATGCAAGTTCCACCTGATGGTGAGGGTGCCGAAGTAAACTTCATTCAAAGAGGCGGTTATCAAAACAATTACCGAGGAGGATATCAGCAACACAATCAGCAGCATAACCAGCCCTACACTTATAATCATGCGAGGAATCATCCTGGATTTTCCTACACAAACCCTCAAGCTGCAGAGCAGCCACCACCGGGATTTGCCGTGCAAGATGGGCAGTTGTGGAGAAGAAGAAGCCAAATCTCGAGGAGATTTTGGCTAAATTTATGGAAGGATCCACTGATACGGTAACCAAGCTCAAGCAAGAAATCTTGGGCGTGAACACTAAAGTTTACCAGATGCAGAAGCATAAGCAGATCATTGAGAACCAAGTCAGTCAGATTGCCGATGCTCTTGGAACTAAACACAAGTCGGGACAACTTCCAAGCAACACACAGGTCAATCCTAAGAACCAGAATCAGAGGAACCAAGTGAATGCCATAACTCTGAGAGGGGGAAATCCTACGAAGGACCAAAGTAGGCAGGGAAAGATATCTGGGAGAAAGGAGAAGCCGAGAAGGACGAAGAAACCGTCGTAGACGAGATCCCATCGACCGACGAAGGGTCTCCATCGATCGACACAGCTCCTGAGGCCACGTCGATCGATGCTGATCCTCATCGATCGACGCTAGCCCCCATTCCACCTATGAAGAAACCGCCTTTGCCATATCCGCAGCGGTTCGGCAAGACAAAGATAACGAGAGGTATGCACGATTCCTGGAAACAATGAAGAAGGTGCATATCAATATTCCATTGGTCGAAGCCCTGCAAGAGATGCCCGGGTACATCCCGTTTCTGAAAGACATGGTATCTCAGAAAAGACCCTTCTTGGAGCATGAGACGGTCAACCTGTTTGAAGAATGCAGTGCCATTATTCAAAACAAGATGCCGATCAAAAGGGAGGACCCAGGCTCCTTCACATTCTCTTGCGTGATCGGAGGAGAAACCTTTGGGAAAGTCCTCTGCGATTTTGGAGCATCAATCAATCTGATGCCGCTGTCAATCTTCAAGCGGTTATAGATCGGAAACATCTAGCCCACTACAATCTCACTTCAGATGGTCGATCGATCAGTTTCCTACCCGAAAGGCATCATGGAAGATGTGCTGGTGAAGGTAAAAGATTTCATCATTCCAACCGATTTCGTGGTGCAAGACATGGAAGAAGATCGGAACATTCCTCTGATTCTTGGAAGGCCATTCCTGAAAACCGGAGGGGCATTGATTGACATTCGAGACGGCAAACTAACGTTCCGAGTGAACAACGAGTCAGTCACGTTCATAATTTACAAGGCAATGCAGAAGCACAATGAAGGAAGCTATCAAGAAGAATGCTACATGATTAACTGCTTCAGCTCGGTAATGTCTTCTCCCTTCACCTCTCTCAAAAGTGAACCAGATTTTCTGGAAAACTACCAGCAACATTCGCTGTTCTCGTCAACAAATCTGGACGAGGCAGAAGAGGGGATCCTGGATCTGGTTGTGGAGCTGGATGTGTTTGAGGAGATAACTCAAGAAAAAGAAACCAAGAGAGAACTGCTGCCTAATCACTACCTTCAGAATCAGCCGGAACGAGATGGGAGGAGGAACAAGTCGATCGATGCCACTGTCTCGTCGATCGACGCTGTTGGGAAAATATTCCTGAATTACCCTTAGGAGCACAATGTAAAAGGTTTTGTTGGATCAAACCTTAGTAGAAGGTCGATCATTGCTCAACCTTAGCATAGCTTAGCAACTTATGTAATGTCCTGTATAGGGTAAACATCGAGTTGTAATAGAATAGGTTGCTTGAAAGAATCTCAGCAGACATCAGAAGGACAAGAAAGGAAAAGAAAACCAGTGATAACAGAATGCTGAGGAGTCAGCATCTGATAACACGTCACCAATTGCTAAAGGCATTAGCAATCAAAGCCAGAGAAGTAGAAGAACATTTGATATGCATTAAGACCAGGAGCATGCTGAAAGATATTCAGCATCCCGTACCAGTAAAGGCACAACTAAGCAAATCTCAACTACTACACCGCTATTCTGACCAACACGTGAAGATTAGACCTGTCAGAAGTAGGACGGAAAAGCCTGTACGGAGACGAAAAAGTTGATAAAAAGCTACCTGCATTTAAGAAGAAAGATCCGTTGTGTCAAACGGATCTGCGGACTCAAACTTTGAAAAAACAACTATAAAAGGGAAGTCAAAGGAAGATGCAGGAGCTGCTCACTCTCTAACGCAAACATACGTACAAAAGTTTCCAAAAAGAGACAAAAGCCCTGAGAGCAGTTCAATTGAAAGGCATAATACCGAGATATCTAAAAGCTTTCAACGTCTTGAGTGTTCCACCGCACATCTGACACTTATCTGAGGAATTCTTGAAGGACTCAAGAATCTTCAATCATTGGGATCACTTTTGTTATAGAAAGTATCCAGCAATCAGTTTCTCGAGAAGAAATTGATTAGTACGGGCACTGAAGCCGAGAACAAAGGATAGTTCAGAAGAATCTTTAAAATCTTCCACACGTGGTAAAAGCGAGTTTTACGAAGGTGCGCTCTTGACTCAGCTGGAGCCACACCTGAAAGGTTCGGAGTATCGGAAGATAGCCGTGGAGCAGACAGACCAGATGTGATGGATTTATATACTGAAAGCATTATGATTGGTATATTATGTACAAGGTCGATTGGTTAATATACTGGGAATCATAAATATTGTATGTTCATCTCCTGTCTGAATTAACTAACATGTGTCGCAAACGCAATTATCCTCTTGTCTCGTTGATAGGGAGATCATACGGTGTAGAAGATCACGGAAGAACGTATGGATAGTTTAACCTAGCGAGATATAAATGGTTATCACAGCTGAGACAGTTCCAGGATAAACTTTCGGTGTAGGCTGCAGCATACGCAGTAATAAGCATCTTATATTTGATGGCTTGGTATGCTGGTGTGGGGCACACATTGATAAGGACCTAAGTCGAGATCAATTCTTTTATTTGACATTAAAAGAATCTAGATCTCTATGGCTTGACGAGATCCTAAACCTAAATGAAGGTACAGAAGTATATGCAGATTGTGTATTACTTTGAGTTGCAGTGAAAGGCTCTAGTTGAGCTTGTATATCTGTATCTTGGGTAATAGCAGTTTGTGTATGACTGTCTGGTACTGGAACTAGGTAACCACATCCAGTATAGGATGGTGACATTCCCTGAACAGCTCAAAAGGTTCGTTATGCTAAGTCCTGCAGGCTGATTAAGTTCAAGCATAAGTGAAAAGGTTTGAGTGGATTGATTCAGGAATATAAGATGTTAATTAATTAAATAGCTTGTCAGAGCTTAAATTAATTAACGAATGTCTGTAACCTGAAATGTGGGGATATACCGAGCCCATGCAACCCGTACCTCAAAACGTGGTAGCAAATAGGTAGGACAGTATTGATTCTCTGGTGGAATGAATCAATATTAATTAATTAATTATATTCTGGGTTGAATATGGGAATTAATTAATTGATAGGCCTTATTTGCTATTTGCATTTTGGTCCCTGGTCTGGCTCATGAAACTTAAGCCCAATAGGAGTCCAGTAATTTCCTATAAATAGGCCTCAGTTCCTTAGATCTCAACACACCAAAAGATCATAAGTTGCACACAGCAAACCAGGTTTTGGGAGCTGTTGTGATCGACTAAGATCTGAGAACGAGGAGGAAATTCTGCTTCTCAACAGGGCAAGGGATCTGATAGAGAATCTTCACCAGATTTTCAGATCGAGTTGGGATATAGATCAGAAGATCAAATCAGGAGGATTTTTCTTCTTCTCTCTCTCCTTATTTTCTAAAATATTATTATTATTTTCATAGATTTATTTCCTCAATCTGTTAGGAAATTAAATCTTTGTGCGTGAGAAAGATCAAAGGGCATCTCCGCGCACGCGTTCTTCAAAGTTCATCAATCCAGGTATTCCGCATAAACCTTCTTATGCATAATAATATAGGAGCATGCTAGGATTGTTCATAGGCATAACAATTTATTTTTGATATTCCAATTAACAATCCTTGGCAAACGGACTTCGTGATTCAGTTCACGAACCTCTTCAAGACGGCGGCTGCTTGCTTTACAGGGAAGGCAACTCTTTGTACACCGTATACTTTCTTAGTGAAACTCTTAGCGATTCGGCTAAGGAGTGGACGTAGATCATTTGATCGAACCACTATAAACCTTGTGTTCTCTTGTTGGTTACTGCTTTATTACTTGTGAACTACAATAACGTAACCTAGCAACTAAGTTGCTAGAATATAACTGCAAGAAGTAACTTAAGCAAACCGGATTAATAATCTCAAATCAAGAATAACTCATTCACTAGTAAACGCTAATTTTATTCCGCTGCACTTCGTGCGTATATCTTACTGTTACCACGACGACTCTGATCTCGGGGACCAACAAGTGGTATCAGAGCAGGAGGTTGAAAAACCAACTGCTTCTGAGTCGCTGAGGACCTAGATACTAGGTTTTCCTTGCGTTTCTTGTATCTGTGTCTTACATAGCTCAGGTTAAGGCGAAAAGAATCAACATGACGAATCATGCTCTTCCAAAGTACAACAAGGATGGTTTTGAAACCTGGAAAAAGAAGGCCATGATCCAGTTGCAAAACATTCATCCGGAGATGAGGGACATTCTCACAATTGGTCCTATAGAGATCATGAAGGTTAACACTACACCCCCTGCACCCGCTGGTGGTCAGCCCAGACCTGAGATGGTGAAGAAACCATATGAAGAATGGACTCTCGAAGACAAGAAGAGAGGCCAGCTGGAGTTTATCGCCATGAAATTAATCATGGGTTGTCTACCTCCTCTAATGTCTGACAAAGCTCTGGACTACAACACAGCAAAAAAAATGTGGGATTATGTCTGTGAAGTTTCTCAGGAGACAGAACAAATGAAGTGGAACAAGCTACAAGTCGTTGTGGACAAGTACGAATCCTTCGCCATGGTTCCTGGTGAAACCATTCAGCAGATGGAAGAAAGATTCAACACCATCATAGGAGAACTAAAAAATGTCGGGAAGAAATATGACAAAGGAGAAATGAACAACAAGATAATATCCAAGCTCTATCCCAGAAGTGATTGGTTTGTCAAAATTACGAGCTTAAGTGAAAAGGATTTCAGCAACATGTCTACCGCTGAAGTGTTCTCTCAACTAAAGGCACATGAATTCATCATTCAGCAGTCGAAGAAGAATGAGGCTGCTATAGCACATCCAAGTGCAACGAGTGCTGGAACTCAAGAAGACGTAGCATACTTCGTCAAAAAGGACGTAAATAAATGGAAATCCCCTAGGAAACCATTTTATAACTAGGAGAGATCAACGCCAACAGCGCCAACAAAGGAGACTCCATCAACTTCTAACTCGAGCGGTGAAAATAAAAAAATAGATGAGTTGGAAGAACAAATGAAGAAGATACAAAAAATGATCTTGGAAGTAAAGGCAGAAAAGGATGCTAAGGCAACCTCTATAAAGCATCCCACTGAGAAGAGGATAAGGACATGTTTTGAATGCAAATCTCCTGATCACTTGAAGTATGACTGTCCAAAAGTAAGTCCAGAAGAAAGAGAACGGTTGCGGCAAAGATTCCAAAGGCGAGCAGTTCGAGCTGTGACTAAGGCGCTGCTGACGCGGACAGAGGTTCCAGATATTCCTGATAACGAAGAAGAATATTATCGCACTGATGAAGAAGAAGAAGCCCTAATGGTCTTCATGGCAAAAATAATTGATAAATGAAGAACCGTCCGCTAATGCTGGGAAACCTTCAGAATCGGCCCTAGCAGTTGATAATCAAGAGGTAACATATATAGCTAACACTTCATGCTCAGCACACACTTTTGACTCGGAGAATTCATTCTTAGATTCTGAGGAAGATTATCTTACCAAGCTATCATTAGAACTTTCAAAGGTTTACACCTTAAAAAATGCTATTGTAGAAGATAATTCTTCACAAAAACGAAAAGTCACTAGCCTGACCGACGAAGTCGAAAGACTAAGTTCCAATAGCGAAGAGTTATCGAGACTTAAAACCAAATTTTCGGAACTTTCTGAAAATTTCAAAAAACTTGAAGAAGAAAATCTATTTTTGAAAAACAAAGCCAATGAGAAGTGTGTCTGTGCGTATATGACTAGTCAGGATATCTTGAATAACCTGATAAGCCAACAGAGACGTCACGGTGATCGATCTGGAATTGGGCACAGTAGTCATGACGAAAATGAAACTTCGAGGTTAAAATGAAATATCACTTTTGTCTCTGCTGGAAAAATATTTAGTGATGGTAAAAAAAAGCATACATTAGTTGCTGAATCATCGAATGATAGGACAAATGCTAAGCAGATCGCTCAGCAGAATATCAAACAGTCTGCTGGACCCAAGCAGAGTGTCAAGTACTATGCTAGACCTCAGCAAAAAGTCAAGCAGAATGTAAGATTTCAGCAGAGTACTGACTCTCAACAAAGTTCTCAGCATAGGTCTGCCAAGCAGAACTATTCAGCAAATTCAAGGACAAAGGCTGAGCATCATGTTTCAACCGCTAGGAAGCCAAATCCTATCCTTACTCCGGGAAAGCAAATTGGATATCCTTCAGTGAAACCCCAAAACAATCATTACACACCACATAGGAGAAACACCTATGTGAGGCCCGAGTCCAGGCACGTGTATCACCAAAGGACGATGAAGGCGAAGAAGCACAACACACAACCACATGCATACACATATCAAAAGGTTGAGAAGGTTGACAAAAAGAATCTCAAGGAGAAAACCTTGAAGATTACCAAAATGTGGGTTCCAAAAGGAACAATGACTCAAGCTAATCCCTCAGGACCCGACGCAAAACGGGGAACTAAATCAACCTAATTATTCCTACAGGTTCTGGATTCAAGTACGAAGACATCAGGCATGTCAAATGAATGGATCCTAGATAGTGGTTGTTTGGCGCACATGACGGGAGACGAAGCTCTATTCTCAGATATTCAAAAATCTTATGGTCCATCTATCGTGTTCGAAGATAATAGCAAGGGGAGAGTACTTGGCAGAGGATGCATAAAGCACAATGGACTCAGGATTGTCAACTATGCGAGAACGGGTACACAGTATCTTTTATACATTCAGGTTGTTCTATAGCTGACAATGCTACAGGAGAAGTAAAGCTTCGAGGAATCCGGAAGGGAGGTCTTTATGTGGTCGATTGGCAAAGTGGTCAACAACATTCATGCTTTCTAGCACTAAACAAAGAAGAAACCACATGGCTATGGCATAAAAGGTTAAGTCATCTGAATTTTAAAACCATTAACCATATAGCCAGAAAGGGGCTTGTCGCAGGTCTACCTGATGACATCACATTTTGGAAATAAGGAATATGCAAAGCCTGCCAACAAGGAAAGCAGACCAAAGCCTCATTCCACTCCAATCCAGAGAAAAATAGATCAAGCAGAATACTTGAATTATTGCACATGGATCTATTTGGACCTATCAGTCCTCCCTCTGTAAGTAAAAGAATTTATACTCTTGTGGTAATTGATGACTTTTCTAGGTACACATGGGTTCGTTTGCTTAAAGCCAAAGATGAGGTTAAAATCATCTTACCCGAACTAAGTCTTAAAGAACAAAACAGTAAAGAGGTTACTGTGAAAAGGATTCGATCTGACAATGTAACCGAGTTTTGCAATGGAATCCTCATGGATTTCTGCGCAGAAGCTGATATTAATCATGAGAGGTCCACTGCTAGGACCCCGCAGCAGAATGGTCTAGCAGAAAGGAGAAATTGTACATTGAAAGAAGCAGTGCGATCTATGCTTGCTGATGCTAACTTACCTGTTAAATATTGGGGAGAAGCGGTCATGACAGCATGTTATACACAGAATAGAAGTTCAATTAACGGACGATTCAACAAGACTCCCTATGAAGTATACAGCGGTCGTAAGCCTAATTTAGATTATCTACGTGCTTTTGGTGCAACATGTTATATTCATAATAATGGAAAGTCGAAACTTAACACTTTTTCACCTAAGTCAGATGAGGGTGTACTTCTTGGATATGGTCACCCCACTCACAAAGGTTACAGAGTGTTAAATAAGACTACCGGAATTGTGGAAATAACATGCAATGTTATTTTTGATGAATCTACTTTAGTGCGCAGAGCTGTAAAAGAGACGAAGGATATCAATCATGAGACTGATGACGTTAATGGTCAATCAATTCTGAATTCTTTCGAGAACCTACGGATTGACCCGACTAAGTCTATGAATGATTGTGATCCACTTCAGACGCGCTCAGCCGGTGATCAAACCGCTGACTAGGCCAATGATGCCAATGATCATGCTGAGGCCAATCCTCAAAAGGATATCTTTACTCTGCTAGATGATTCAGATGAGGAGACTTCAAATTCTCCTACCGGTGCTGAAGGAGTAAATGCTTCTGAAGACCTTGGAACAGGAGATGCTGAGTTACCAACTGCTGAGATACCTGCTGAAGAAGACGGTTCAGATTATAATATTCCTATAGCAGAAGCTCCAGTTGCTGAAGGAACCTCTACCTCGCAAGAACAAATCATCAACTATCCAAATGCTGAAGATCAAGCGAATGATGTTGAGCATTCCGACAATCGAGACGGAGAAGGAAATGCTGAAGAACAATTCAGACCAGCATGGCTGCGTGCTCACTCTCTAGAAGATGTTCTTGGAGATATTAATGATCCCGTTCTCACAAGACAAGGGTCCTTTATGTTTTCTTGCTACCTTTCAAGTGAAGAACCAACTAAAGTTGAGGATGCTTTACGTGATCAAGACTGGGTAAATGCTATGCAAGAGGAGCTTGCTGAATTCTCTCGCAATCATGTATGGGATATGGTACATAGACCAGAACATCAGAATGTTATAGGCACCAAATGGGTATTCAAGAATAAAAAGAACGAATCAGGCATGGTGGTAAGGAATAAAACACGTCTTGTAGCCAAAGGATACAAACAGTGTGAAGGTATTGACTATGATGATACGTTTGCTCCAGTAGCCAGATTGGAAGCAATCAGATTATTCCTTGCTTATGCTGCACACCATGAGTTCTCAGTCATGCAAATGGACGTCAAAAGCGCATTCCTCAATGGCGAATTCAAAGAAGAAGTCTATGTTGAGCAACCCCCAGGGTTTGAGAATGGAAATCAAGTCTATAAGCTGAGAAAAGCCATGTACGGATTGAAGCAAGCACCACGAGCATGGTATGAAACTCTATCTAAGTTCTTGCTCGACAATGGTTTCAAAAAGGGAAGGATTGATCAAACACTCTTCCGTATTAAAGATAAAGGAAGCATCCTACTGGTACAAATCTACGTTGATGACATCATTTTTGGCTCAAAGAATCAAGATCTCTGTGAAAAATATTCCAAGCTGATGATGAGCAATTTCCAAATGAGTATGATGGGAAAAATGTCCTATTTTCTTGGACTTCAAGTTCAACAATCCAATGAAGGAATTTTCATTCACCAAAGAAAGTACACACGGGATCTGATTGCTAAATATTGCCCAGAAAAAACCAAAAGACTAAGGATTCCCATCAGCAATGCGTGCATAGCAGATCTCGAGAAAGAAGGAGAAGCCGTGAATCCCACCTTATATCGAGGGATCATCAGATCTCTGCTATATATTACAGCCAGCAGACCCGATATATCATATGCTATGGGACTCTGTGCTAGGTATCAATCTCAACCAAACAAAACGCACTTAGATACAGCAAGGCGAATTATCAGATATTTGAATTGCACAGAAGGCCTAGGAATTTGGTATCCAAGAGCCGACAGTTTAACTCTAAGTGGTTATTCGGATTCTGATTTTGGAGGATGCAAGATTGACAGAAAAAGCACAAGCGGAACATGTCAATTCCTTGGACACAAATTGATTAGCTGGTTCAGCAAAAAGCAGCACTCGGTAGCAACATCAACCACCGAAGTAGAGTATGTTGCGGTTGTTAGCTGTTGTCAGCATATTCTGTGGATTCGACAACAACTTCAGGACTATGACATTCTTCCTGAATGTGTACCAATATTCTGTGATAACAACAGTGCTATGTGCATCACAAAGAATCCAGTACATCACTCCAGAACCAAACACATTGATATCCGACATCATTTTATTCGTGATCATCAAGAAAAGAAGGATATTGACATTCAGCGTATATGCACGGAGGATCAAATAGCAGACATCTTTACTAAACCTCTAGCAGAATCAAGATTCAAAGAATTATGTTTCAAATTGGGAATGATGGAGTTAGATGCTGCTGTCGATGAATGAGATGTTGTCTTCATTTTTTTCCTATCTACGTGGATTTCTCTTTATAAGCATCAGAATGATATGGAAGTCTCTGCTAAATGGAGTCTGCTAAGATAATGAGAACTATCGATAACACTCCTCTAAGTAATCAGCAGATAGACTGTATCTGCTCAGCAGATCATGGAACATGAAGAAAAAATCTATCTTATGTCGTGAAGATATACCAAAGATCATTATGTTACACAACCATTCTTCACTAAAACAGACTTGCATTACAAAAGGAGGAACTTGATTACATTTTTCAAAAGGAAGGGAGATTACAACAACAGTCAAAAGAAAAACATAAATCTACTACAGGATTCCTTATGTTTTCAGAAGGGTGAGACTGGCTTGTAGGGATAGAAATCAGCTCCTTGAAGGTTGGATGGACCGTCAGCAATTTCCGGGAAGTACTTCTCCATCAACAAGCTCAGCTGCATTCCATTCCGCAGTGGCACAAAAGGATGAAGCTAGATGCTTTCCCAGACATTCTTGAAAAAGAATCCAGCCCAGTCCACAGAAGCAGCATCATCCATGGCCATCATCACCTGCCAAACAGTCCTAGAGAAGCAGAGGTCATAAGGCTCCTCTCCAAGTAGAATACCATGGGCAATGCGAAACATCACCCAGTATGAAGTCTGGAGACCAGAGGCTGGAATATCAGGGCTAAACTCAAAACGAGGAGAATGACGCCATTTCTCCCATGCCACCCATTCAGGCGCCACCTCCTCTGCAAGATAGCTCTCCACAGACAAAGGACCTCGAGGATGCCCAAAATCCACTACAAAAGTGTCAGGGGTCCAACGAACAAGCTTTCCATGGAACACCCCAAAGATTGCACCTAGCTCAACATGGCAATCCCCGAGGAACTCCCTCAACACCTCCTCCTGAAAACGATGAGGAGTGGGACATGCAAGAGAAAGACCCCCCCACTGCAACGCAGACATGATCTTAACGGCCACATCGCATTCATCCAGATAATATCTATCCAGACCCGGCTCATCCATGATCAGGTTACGTCTGATATCTAAGGTTCTTGGAGGAGAATCCATACGAGTCAAGAGAGGATGAAAGTTGTGTTGTTTGGATAATCTCAAGCGGAGGCATTTATAGAGGATTTGCCAATTATGACGAGAGGAAAGAGAAAAATCTGTCTGAAGATCACAATGATTCGCCTCTTGGAATACGAAACGTCGCGAGTAAAGGAATCGACACGTATGCATGGATAGTCAAATCATTTCAGCAATATTAAGTGAGAAATATTGAAAGGTTCGAGGATTTCATCATCATTACACTTTCCTCAGAAACTCAGTAGACCTTCGAAAGATGCTGACGAATCTCGTGCAAGGTTAGCAAATCGTTTTGTGCATTTGGGTGCTGAGGCTTACTACTACCAATCAGCATCCATGGACGGCTGCTAATTCAAAAGCAACTTCATATCCGAAATCTAGGCGGGATGACTCAAAATTTAAACTTGATGGGACCCGATAAGGCGTAATTAATGAACACAAACGGCGGCATCAACTGAGGAGACTCCACGTCAGGAACACTTGAGTATTTCTTGAAGCATGGGACACCATATGGAAAGACGCATTTTTTATGAACCGTTGATCTAACCATTTATCCCAACCGTTAGATCTCAAAATCAAAAATTTAACCCTATTGCGCTCCAATTACTGTTCATTTCATCTCCTTCGAAATTCAGAACAGAATTCCCAAAACCAAAATCTCCAATTTGTTCAAGATTACTCCAAATTCTTTCTCAAGACATGGCCTCCAGTTCCAAAGCCTCATCATTCCAGAAACCCACTTCCCATAACCATCAATCTGAGTCCAGTGAACCCCGTCTCTTCAATTTTCCACCAAACTCTGAAGAACCCATGCATGCACGACATGCACCAGGTTTTACAGGCATTCATAAGAAGGAAGATGTTGACGATTCAATACCATATGGTCAATTAGTTATGATGGCTCGGAAGAAAACACAGAGCGGGCACACAAAAGAGCAAAGACGATTAGCTCAAATCTTGAAGGATCGCATACTGGTACATGCATCATGCTGCAGAACATATCCCGGATTGGATAATGGATATCCTTGATAGCGAACAGGTAATTCAATACTTATCCGCTGAACCTGTACATTTTCATCCGCATATGGTATCTGAATTCTATGCCAGAGCAGTATTGAGTAAGGATGGGAAATCGTTCAAAACCTGTGTTTATGGAACCATAATCGAAGTAAATGCCAATGTACTTGCTAAGACCTTTGGTCTTCGAAATGAGGGGGAACATATATCTCAATACAAAGTAGCAGATTATGATGAGATGGAACGACGCTGGAATTTGTGGAAGAAACCTGGCCAATTGAAGGATAGGAAAGGACAGCCAATCACCTTCAAGGCGGCCACCCCCATTAACGCCCTAAAAGACGAGTATAAAACTCTTGCTGAATTGATCATCAAGATGTTTCAATGTGATGCTGGATCATATTCTGAATTATCTGCCAAAAAGTACGCTGTCATGATGGCTCTCACAGATAGAGTGAAGGGCAATTGGGCATAATTTTTCTTTGAACGATGGGCAGAGCATGGCAAGAAGAATGATCACATGTCCGTCGATGGAACATTCTCATCGAATGTTAACTTTGGATTAAAAATAAGCAAGTTTCTGGAGTTAGTCATGCACCCCACAAAGATTGATCAAGGTGTGAAGCTCCTTCCCACTGACTTCATTCCAGCAACAAGGAAGGAGGCCAATCCTCTTGACTTCAAGAAACCAAAGAAATTGACTGGCAAGTCCAACGTCGATAAGGATAAACCTACCTCAGACGAGGAAGTCGACGAAAGCTCACTTGGATATCAGGTGCTGCAGGCGGCATCACCTGTCACTGCTGAAGAAATAGCAACATTGACCAAGAATGCTAAAACAGAACAATGCTTTCAGCAACTCGATGATATTGTAGCTCTCGGCGATATACATATCGAAAGGATAGAGGAGATTATGGAAAAGAAATCAGCAGAACAACCACCGCTCCTACTTGGTCAACTTGCCCTTCCAATTTCATCTGAAAAACAGACAAAAGTTGTGCCAACAGAAAAGAGGAGATCTACTCGTCAACGACTGTTCAAAACTGCTAAACTTCAAGAACTCGATGATGCCAAAAAGAAAGCAACTGCTGATCAAGCCGCTGCTACCGAAAAGAAGATTGACCCACCCCTGTCCTCTAAAAGTTTTGAGGAACGTGTCAAAGGCGTTCGTGAAATAAAGAGGAAACGGAATGATGAAAAGAAGGCAAAGGAAATAAAAGCATACAGAAAGGAGATTGGAAGAATCACGTTTGAAGGTAGGGATTTGAACTTCGAATAGTTCAAGCGATCTCACGATGAGCGGGAGGCTCAGAAGATGATGGCTAGTTCGACATCCAACGAGGAAGCTGCTGACGAATTGAGCAGAGCAGCAAAGAAAGGAAAGGCACAGTAGAGCCTGCTTAGAAGGGAAAAGAAGTGGAAATCCTTGTGGAAGTCACCCAATCTACCAAAATAACCGAAGAAGAAGGCGGGATGACTGACGCAAAGCTTGTCACGATGATCCACTCTGGAGCCTTAAATACCAAGGAACAATCCAAGGGCGAACAAGTACAGATTCTTGAAACAAATAACGAATCTCATGCAGACAATAGTTCAAGGAAGGACGAACCGCACAAAGCAACTGATGTTATAGGATCGTCTAGCACCACAATAGAACCTATAGACATCAACATGTCTGCTAAAGAATCAGCTGCTGAGGAGAAGAATGATGAGTTTGCTAAAGAATCAGCTGCTGAGAAAAATGCTGAATCTGAAAGAGAATCAACTACTGAAGAAAAGATTGCTGAATCTGGAAAAGAACCACCTGCTAACACCTTGACTCATACAGTTGTTGAAGAGTCTACTGTAGCTGAAGAAACCATGCTGGACGTTGTTGAAGGAGTCCATGTTGTTGAGGAGACAACAGCCGCTGCTGCTATTGAGGAACAAGCAGATGATACAATAGAGCAAGAGGTCTCCTCTGCTGGATTTCTGGATGAATCCACTTGCTCATCAGAATCCGATTCAGAAGGAAAATCTACTGAGGTATTTGATGCCAAGACCCTAAGACAATTCCCCACCTTGAAGAACGAACAACTGAGGATCCCATTTCATGGTCTACCTGGAAAACTCTTCCACTCGAGAAGGGTAGCTCAGTGGTGCGCCTCTGTCTCACTTGACGATGATTTGAATGCCGATCTCTGAGATGATGAAATCCTAGCGTTTGTAGATCAAGAGGTCAGTATAGACATTGTCGGGGTCTTCTATGTTGAAATTGATGAAGGAACAGAAGAAGGCAAGGTGTTTGGTAAACAATTTCGACGATGGAAAACATATGATTACATTGTGCATGAACTCTGTCCTGAAGAAAGGATGATTACTATTGCAAGGCAAGGTCTAAATTTCTGGCGTTCTGAAGAATTATGGGCCAATGAATGGATGGATCAACCCTCTTGCACGAAACAGTTTACAGATCGACAAGTATTTGCAAGACTACAGGCCATACGTGCCCACCAAAAATACTCTGCATCCCATTCACTGCCACGATCTCAGTTTGCACCGGATCAGAAATCTCTAGCTCATATGCAACTAACCAAACGACAAAAGGCTGCAATGGATGCGTATTAGAAAAGAAAAGCGGCTTATGAAGAGAAAGTGCGAATTAGGAGCCTAGAACTAGCAGCTCTTGAACAAGCAAAGGAAGAAGAGGCTAAGCGACAGGATCATCTCAAAACGATCAATTTTCAAAAAGACTATACTCGAGCTACTGCCTTACTTCAAGCCTCTGAGGCTCAAGGTTCTGCCTCCAATTACGATCAAAAGGTTGTGAGTGATTCAATGGAAGTAGACACCCATGTGGTCGCTGAAGCTACCACCCAATCGACTGAAGTCACTGTCCCAGAGTCTGCACTCATAACAATGGGAGGACAAGTCGATGAACATACCACCAGGGCAACCTGTAATGAAATGGTCGTTTCCGACGCTCCTATTGCCGCTGAACCTGTGCAAGTATGTTTTCAGTCTCTTGTCAACATACTCCACAACGCACTACATCAACGCGATATCCAGCAAGCCAGATTCAATGAAGAAGTTCTAAGAGAGGTTGCTGATGTACGAGGAGCAATCTCTATAGTTAAAACCTCTGTCTCTGAGGTCCAGCAAAAGGTTGGTCAAGTTACTGATAAGATATCACATGTGGAAGAAACCATCTCTACGGTACAAACAAATGTGGTAACTCTCAGCACCGATCTTGCTGCCCACAATACTTTCACCACCTCTGTTTTGGATGCGCTCAAAGAGGGGGAAGAACGAAGGATTGCTGAAGAAGCAAGGGTAAAAGCAAAGGAAGCTGAATTGATGAGAAAAGAAAAAGAGTTTGAACGAGCAATGATGGAAATAAGAATGAAGTTAGAAGAACAACAGAAAGCAGAACAACGAGCTCGCATCGAGCAAATGGAGAAAATCTTAGCTATGTCAACAAGGAAGGTGGAATCCCTTGAGAAGACAAAACCTCCACCGGACGCACAGAACTAAGGTCACTCCTATCTGCCATGTTCTTATACATTTTTTTGCATGATTCTGAACTGATTTCACCGAACTTGTAATTGCTAAACAATATATGAAATAATCAGAATCACGACAAAATCTTATTGTCTAAATTCTGATTTTCCGAGTGCGTACAATGAATAAAATACACTCTTTGTGTATTCAACGAATCAGAATCTGGAAGATAAGCCAAGAATGTTTGAAAGTTTGGTGAATGATTTAATTCTTTCGCTAAGAACTTAAAGCAAGTAAGATTCTAAGATAGATTGTCTAGAAATTTCCTTGTAACTCAGAATTCTTCGATGCTAAGTCTCAACAATCCTTAGTAAGCTTTGATCGCACCAAAAAGGGGGAAATTGTTGGGAAAATATTGCTGAATTACCCTTAGGAGCACAATGTAAAAGGTTTAGTTAGATCAAACCATAGTAGAAGGTCGATCATTGTTGAACCTTAGCATAGCTTAGCAACTTATGTAATGTCCTGTATAGGGTAAACATCGAGTTGTAATAGAATAGGTTCCTTGAAAGAATCTCAGCAGACATCAGAAGGACAAGAAAGGAAAAGAAGACCAGTGAGAGTCTGCATCTGATAACACGTCACCAACTGCTAAAGGCGTTAGCAATCCAAAGCCAGAGAAGTAGAAGAACATTTTCTACGCATTAAGACCAGGAGCATGCTGAAAGATATTCAACATCCTGTACCAGTAAAGGCACATCAAAGCAAATCTCAACTACTACACCGCTATACTGACCAACACGCGAAGATTAGACCTGTCAGAAGCAGGACGGAAAAGCCTGTATGAAAACAAAAAAGTTGATAAAAAGCTATCTGCATTTAGGAAGAAAGATCCGTTGTGTCTAACGGATCTGCCGACTCAAACTTCAAAAAAACAACTATAAAAGGGAAGTCAAAGGAAGATGCAGGAGCTGCTCACTCTCTAACGCAAACATACGTACAAAACTTTCCAAAAAGAGACAAAAGCCCTGAGAGCAGTTCAGTTGAAAGGAATAATACCTAGATATCTAAAAGCCTTCAACGTCTTGACTGTTCCAACACACATCCGACACTCATCTGAGGAATTCTTGAAAGATTCAAGAATCTTCAATCATTCGGATCACTTTCGTTATAGAAAGTATCCAGCAGTCAGTTTCTCGAGAAGAAATTAATTTGTACGGGTACTGAAGCTGAGAACGAAGGATAGTTTGGAAGAATCTTTAAAATCTTCCACACGTGGTAAAAGCGAGTTTTACGAAGGTGCGCCCTTGACTCAGCTGGAGCCACACCTGAAAGGTTCGGAGTATCGGAAGATAGCCTTGGAGCAGACAGACCAGACGGCAGCTGCTTGCTTTACAGGGAAGGCAACTCTTTGTACACTGTATACTTTCTTAGTGAAACTCTTAGCGATTCGGCTAAGGAGTGGACGTAGATCATTTGATCGAACCACTATAAACCAAGTGTTCTCTTGCTAGTTACTGCTTTATTACTTGTGAACTACAATAACGTAACCTAGCAACGGAGTTGCTAGAATATAACTGCAAGAAGTAACTTAAGCAAACCGGATTAATAATCTTAAGTCACGAATAACTCATTTACAAGTAAACGCTAATTTTATTCCGCTGCACTTCGTGCGTGTATCTTACTGTTACCACGATGACTCTGATCTCGGGGACCAACAGACGCCCCTTCGAAGACCACGTCAATCGACGGGACCTCTCCGTCGATCGACGCTGACCTGGGAAAGCCGAATTCCGACTCCGATCCACCACTTCTGGAACTCAAGACGCTTCCGGCACATCTCAGGTATGCATTTCTGGGTTCTGATGACACTTACCCTATTATTGTTTCTGCCTATCTTACACATGGGGAGTTGGACAAACTGCTACGAGTCCTACGGAAATATAAGTCCGCCATCGGATGGACTTTGGGAGATATCAAGGGGATCAGCTCTTCGCTGTGCATGCACAAGATCATCCTTGAAGAGGACGCCAAACCAAAGAGACAAGCACAACGACGACTGAATCCCATCATGCAAGAACCCGTAAAGAAGGAGGTTCTCAAACTCCTTGACCATGGCATGATCTACCCAATTTTTGACAGCAAGTGGGTGAGCCCTACACAAGTAGTAGCCAAGAAAGGGGGGATGCAGATAGTGAAGAATGATGATGGAGAGGAAGTTGCGACAAGACCGATCACGGGATGGCGAATTTGCATTGACTACCGCGCTTTGAACACCGCCACGTGCAAGGATCACTTTCCTCTTCCCTTCATTGATCAAATGCTTGATAGATTATCCGGTTACCCTTTTTATTGTTTTATTGATGGTTAGTCAGGGTATAACCAGATAGCTGTGGCACCTGAAGATCAACACAAGACAGCATTCACCTGTCCATACGGAGTATTCGCCTACCGTCGGATGCCCTTCGGACTATGCAATGCACTGGCTACCTTCTAAAGATGCATGATGGCGATCTTCCACGAATTGATCGACGATGTCATGGAGGTATTCATGGACAATTTCTCGGTTTTTGGTAGCTCATTCGATGTTTGTTTGCAAAATCTAGCTACTGTACTCGAGAGATGCACCGAGACCAACCTTTGCCTCAATTGGGAGAAATGTCACTTCATGGTGCGAGAGGGGATTGTGTTGGTACATCGAGTGTCAGCTGAAGGACTTGAAGTAGACCGAGCCAAAGTGATAGCCATTGAGAAGATGCCACCACCAACAAATGTCAAAGCCGTCCGAAGTTTCTTAGGCCACGCCGGATTCTATAGGAGGTTCATCAAAGACTTCTCAAAGATATCTTGGCCCTTTTGCAACCTGTTGGAGAAGGATGTCTCCTTCGTGTTCGATGATGAGTGCGTGAAGGCATATGAGAGATTGAAAGAGGCACTGGTGACTGCGCCAATCTTGACCGCGCCTGAATGGGATGAGCCCTTCACATTGATGTGCTATGCCAGCGACTATGCTATTGGAGCAGTCTTGGGACAACTGAAAGGAAGGCTCTTCCATGTGATTCACTATGCCAGCAAGAGCATGAATCCGGCGTAATGCAACTACACGACAACGGAGAAAGAGATGCTCGCGGTCGTGTATGCCTTTGACAAGTTTCGGCCCTATCTTATTGGCTCAAAGACGATTGTGTACACCGACCATGCAACCATCATATACTTGTTCGCAAAACAAGATGCCAAGCAAAGACTGATCCGGTGCATATTGTTGCTGCAGGAGTTTGACTTGGAGATCTGATCGTCGTGTGAAGTTACACACAACTCTCACGTCAAATTATCAATCTGAGATCTTTTCTATTGGCTCTCGTGGAAACTATTTACTCGTAAGAAGATGCATCAATAGCTAGGCAATACAATAGTTGTTGGTTTTCTTTATCTATCTAGCTATGAATTGCAAACTAAACTACAAATTGCTTACAATCAAACATTCAACAATTTGCTAAATTCACCAATCAATTACTTCTATCAAATGTTTGGGTAGATTAGAGTAACAAGTCAACCAATCTTAGAATGAAGTGAGTGTTTGTAAACTTCAATTGGGCCAAATTAAACCGAGCTATGTTGTAAACAATTTTAATCTCTATGAAGTTGAGCAATCGACACTATCCTAGTCAATCCCCTTTGTACCAGTGAATTGTCCGTAGATGAAATTAGAAATCTCAAACAGCTACGTTATCGATCCCTAAGTCACTCCCAACCGACCGTCGATTATTACCCTATAATCCTAGCTCCGCACATGGATTGGAACTAAAACTATATGATTATGCACTTATCATGACGTTTTCGTCCGCGTATTGGCTGCAACGGTCACATCAACTACCTATTGATTGGCTTTTACCTACATCTAATAGGTATGAACAAGCTCAAGTGCAAATCAAGACTTCATAGAAAAGTAAACAAGCATAGAAGGTTCAATCCATCTCAATATCCATATTACAACACTCACTTAGGAATTTAGCTCCTCATACCTTGAATTAGAAGCAATACAAGTCGAAAGATAAGAATTGACATTACAAAGCTTCAAAGTCAAAATTGATCTTCTATGATTGCCTTCATTGAATCCAATCCACCTAATCTCCCTCTTCAAATGTCACCAAGTTGATGGAATGATCCTTGGTTCTCCTTGATTCAAGTGGGGAAGGAAGTGTAGAGATGAATCTAGATGGAAGTTAGTGACGATTATTCTTCAATTGGGCAAAAGTTTTTCATTTAATTGATTTTCCCCCTTTTATAGACGAGCTAGCAGGGCATTGGATCGCCTGAGCCATCCTGGGAACCACAACAATCTGGAAAGCGCGCGTTGGCTCGGTCGAGCCAGAACCGCTCGACGAAGCCTGCTCTCTGTCAGCTAGGCTCGGTCGAGCCTGCACTGCTCGACCGAGCGAGGCCTCTGCCCGGCTCAGCTCGGCCGAGCCTGCTTCGCTCGGTCGGGCGAGTCCTCCAAGCTTCTAAAACCTTCCTTTCGTTCCGCTCGGGCGAGCCTAACCTCCTCGGACTCCAAACTCGGACGATTTTCCTCCAGAACTTCCCAAAATACGCTGTATTATGCTCAAAACGTATCCTACATCATTTCAAACACGAAAACACGAAAACAAGACAAAAGAACAATGAAAGCATATGATATGAGGGTAAAATGGCCACAAACATGCACGCTCACACATCGAAAAATAGGTCATTTTACACACATATCATAATCCCCCAAACTTGAACCTTTGATTGTCCTCAATCAAAACAAAGTATGGCAATCAATAAACCTCATCAAACAACCTCATAGCTCATCATAGTCATCTTGGCAACTTTGTGACACGGTTAATGCCAACGACTCAAACCACTCATCAACATTAGATAAAGAAATGAAAGCACTCCCTTACGTGTTTAGGGTTTGATGACTTCACTCATTCACAAGATATCGAGCACAATTTCTATAGGCTTGAAACAATTCTCACCACTATACTACAATGAGTTGACTCCTAAAATCAAAAAGGTCTTTATTTTTGGTAATAACGTGGCTTACTAAAAGGTAGGTGGTTTTGGGCTAAAGTGACGAATTTCTCCATATCCCAAAACCCCCAAACTTATTCTCTTCAATCCACTTCTAACCTTGAGGCTTTTCCAATCACAATTCTCAAATATATATTTTTCTTTTCTTTCTTTTTCTCATTTTTTCTAGCACCAACATTTTTCTTTCTTTTCATGGTGCTTTTCTTTTTCTTTTCTCTTTTCTTTCTTTTTTTCTAAGTACCCAAATTTTTGTTGGTACCAATTTTTCTAGGATTCAAATCAATCCCACAATCAATACTTCCATTGCCTCAATAATTAAAACTCAAGATACCAATTGATTCTCATCCCAACTCTCATCTCCGTATTCACCCTCATACGCTCATTCCCCCCAAATTTTGTCCTAATATTTTCAAAGAAAATTCTCCATTTAAGCACAATCATGGGAAACAAGGGTATGAATGGCAAAATTAAGATATCAACAACCTTATACTTCCAAAGTGAAAGGAAGAACTAAGAATCGATGGCCTAAGATCATTTTTTAGTTACCAAACTCATGCCCAATAGATAGAGAATATATTCAAGTTCTAGATTTTGTGCTCTCAAACTTGCCACTCACAATCAAAAAGAATATGACAATATCAAGGCTCAAATACTCACGGCTTTTGTCAAGTCCTAAATATTAATCCTGCACAAAACTCGGCAATTCAAAAGTTCAATTCGAGCATGCCTTAACAACTAGATTATGCCCTATCATTGGTTAAAGCAAATTTAGCCTTACAAAGTAAATCATGATTCTAATCTCCAATTCTCATTTGGGTTCATCATGCACACACAATAAGCACACAACAACCTAACTAACATTCTACATGCCAACACAATTCAATTTGAAACTAAATGGTAAGAAGAATGATAGAAAGCGTTACCCATCGGTAGACATGATCAAACCGCTCTCCATTCCTTATTTGCACCTACTAAACATCAATACAACACCACCAAACAATTTGAGGATAATAAAAGCAAATAAGTTCTCATGTCCACCATCTTACCACAAACCAAACTTTCACAAAAATTAACTCATTAATCCACTAGCACCACCATTCATTCCATACCATTAAACATCCACATACCAAAACCAAATAGAAAGAATTAAACACATGCAAGCTCGCCATGATTCATCAAAACATTCCATAAAAACGAAAGCGAATCAATTTCAACATCCATAACCAAATCTCCAAAGTAAAATCCAAAGTAGAGGTAAATCAACATTGTTATACAACCAAATCGAATATCCAAATCATTCAAATTCAATTCAACTAAACTAAACTAAACTAAACTAAAGATAGAGATAGAGATAAGAGAGTGAACCAGAAGAGGGCACCAGGATACCGACCAATCCCCCCAAACTTAGTCAAGTTAGACTAAGTTTGTAAAAAGGTACACGGTGCGCTCTCACTCTCCCTGATCTGCTGGTGGTTGTCGTTAGTCCTCATCCTGTGTTGGCTGAATACTACAGCAATGCAGGCATGGCATCAGAATCACCTCTTCACACCGAGCAACAATTAATCTAGTCCTAGATGAGCTTGGGAATTCATCAACAAGTTGGAATGGTCATGCAGATCATCAATCTCAGTCAACGCACGGTTAGGCAGTTCAATTCCCAAATCACCAAATTTGTAGAAATAACAATCATCAAACTTAGATGGGACAAAGAAAGCTTTCTTAACCAATGCAGTTGTATCAAGGCTCAAACGTGGAGCAAAAACTCCAGCCCCCACAATACCACAAAATTAAAAAATTGGCAACATCAAGCCACCACCACAGATAATTGAATTCGTAGATTTGCAAGTGTTATTCCAACTCTCCATTAACCATCCACCAATAGAAAATTCCAGTCCATTCAACAAAGCAAACATAAATTGAAAATTAGACATATTAACAACACCAGATCCATCAAAACCACATGACCACCCCTCTAACATATTATGGAGATAACGAACGATAGGATTCTTAATCATGAATGACCTACAAGTTTGCACATCAAAATCACCAGAAACCCTAACTCCAGAAATTGACTCCCAAAATGCAGGAGGATTAAGCTCATCAAATACACACACAAATTCAACTGAACACCCAAATATCCTATCAATATCCTGTCTCCTCAAAGAAAACTCTTTACCAGCAAGTTTAAATTTTACCAGAACTGGAACACCGTTTGCATTCCAAATGACTTGAACAGAGGCCAAGAATTCCCTCGTCAACCTCACATACGTCGGCCATCTCCATAGAGCAATTTCTTCCATCCCATTCGAGTGAGCAAACTCCAAATATCCTTCTTCAAATCCAAGGCCTCCAAAGTTTCACGGCATAAGTATGTAGTTCCAATCACTTGCTTTTGTGTCAACTCAATGTACCGTGCATATTCATCATCACTAAAACCCTCAGGCCTACAAATGGAAAAAACCCCAATTTCATGCCCATTAGCCATAAGTAAAATTGACAAGTTAGATAAAACAATTAAAGGCACAAAAGTATGGGAGAAAGTTTTAGAAGAGAAATTTCGACCGAGATGCCAATGGGTCGAGCAATTGCTCAATCAATCTTATAAATTTGAGCCGAGCGCCAGATGGCTCGGTCGAGCGAGGTGTCTGTCCGCGCAGGGCTGCTGGCACGCTTGGGCTCGGTCGAGCCTGCCTCGCTCGACCGAGCGAGGCCCCTGTCCGAAGCCTAGACCCAGCTCGACTGAGCCTGCACCACTCGGCCGAGCTACCCCTGGTTTCACCAATTTTTCGCCCTTTTTGCAACATCTTCTCGATCATGTAGCCTTCCATCCTTTCCAAACCTTCAAACACATACTCTTCACACGAAATTGTAGCAACACAACAATTAAGAATCCTTCAAAACAACAATCATATTATTCCAACAAAAATCATAAACCAAACAATTATTGAACTACGCAAAAGAACAAATTTTAAAAGATTGGGTTGCCTCCCAATATGCGCTTGTTTAACGTCGAAAGCTCGACGATCATACCTCATCTCAATCATGATCGAATGGTGCGGAACCGGAACTCATACCTTGACATATCGCAACACAATCTTCGGGGAAATGAAGCTTCCTTCTAGCACTCCTTGGTGGATCCATATCCACACGAGCTTTCTTGAGTCGAACTTGATCGAAAATTTCATCATCCCCCAGATCCTTGCTTACTTCATCCTCCTCATTCATACTCTTTAAGTTTGGTTCCAACACATTCTTCATTCTCTTTTTGTTTACACCCTTCTCAAATTCACCAACATCGATGTTCTTTGGAGGTAATGAAAACACCACTTCCTTGCCACAACAACGGAACGTGAGTTCACCGTGCTTCATATCAAAAAGATCATCGGTCATGTGCCAAAATGGTCTTCCAAGAATAAGTTGAATACCCCCTTTGTTCATCATGTCTACAACAAGGAAATCCCCTGGGAAGGTAAACTACAATACCTCGACATGAACATCTTTAACTACCCCTTTTGGGCAAAATAAAGCATGATTAGCCAATTGAAGCATTTGACTTGTTGGTTTCAAGTTTCCAACCTCCAATTCCTTAAAAAAATCCCATGACATAATGTTGACACTTGCATCGGAATCACACAAGGCCTTCTCAATATGTTTCTCTCCAATCTTGCATTCAACTACAAAACCTCCGGGATCTTCTTTCTTACTAGCAATGTTCTTCTCTTCAAACTCACTAATACCATCTTCAACTACTTCTTCTTTACCAACAAGTTTATCGAGCATAGGTACTCTTTCTATTTATTCTGGTAGAGGCATCTCAATGTCTCCCTTCTTGACGTACTAAAAAAACTTAACCTCACCCATGCTCACATCCTCATTTGCTTCCACTTGCTTAATTTCAACTAACTTCCCTTCATCAACTTCTTCTTCCAACTCTCCTTTTACCTCGACCATCTCCAACTTAGGAGTCATTACTTCCAAATTTTCCTCCATTCTATTTTCTCCTTCTACCATATTACAATCCTTCTTTTGCACCGTTTCATTATCACTCGGAAACTTCCCAGCTTGGTGCTTCCCACTTAGTTATTTTGCAATCGAGGAAATTTGAAGTTCGATTTCGGCAAACATGCCATCATACTTTTCAAATCTCTTGTCCAATTCCTCATTAGGATTTCTTCTTTGTTCTTGATTTGCATACCTACTATTTCCCCCAGCATATCCTTGGCTACTACCTCCCCCTTCAATTTGTAATGGAGGATTAAGAGCGTTGTTTGGATTAGCATAGGAAAAATTCGGGTGAAAATGGTTGGACGGATGATAGTACATGTTCCCCTGTGGATTGTATTGGGGACGAGCGTTGAACCCCATTCTTTGATTCATAAAATTCAAACTCTCCGGATGCGACTCTTCATGCCGAACTACCATCATATCCTCATTTCTATTTCCCGATGTAGATAACGCATCAAGCTTCTTTTGCATGAGCGCAATTTGCTCTTTGAATTCTTCACTTTCCTTAGCCTCATTTACCGACTTAACCAATCGATAGTCCTTGCGTTCCTTATGCCAATGAAAACTATTCTCAGCCATTTTCTCAATTGTCCTCCAAGCTTCTTCCTCTTTAAGGTCAAGAAATGCTCCTCCCAATGAAGCATCTAACATCACTTTCGTTTCATAGTTTAATCCCCCGCAGAATTGACAAATCTATTGAGTCCGAGAAAGTCCATGTCTTGGGCATTTTCGTAGAAGCTCTCTGAACCTATCCCATGCCTCGTATAGAGGTTTATCGTATATTTTCCAAAATGATGTAATATCAGCCCTTCTCTTCAAAGTCAAACTTGGTGGAAAAAACTGGAATAGAAACTTCTCTCTCAACTCTTCCCAAGTGACAATATTTGATTTGTCCAAACCTTCGAACCAATTCCTAGCACCATCTCTCAAAGAGAATGAGAATAACTGCAGCCGTATTTGATCTTGAGGCACTTGGTTGATATTTATAGTATCCGTAATCTCCAAAAATTGAGAAATATGAACATTTGGATCCTCAGTTAAGTGCCCCCTAAATTGGTTGTTTTGTATCATTTGGACCAACTGTGGCTTTATCTCAAATTGCGTAGCATTTAATCCTAACCGGAAACCTCCCGTTAACGGTTCACCATGAGGTCGAAAAAGATTTTGTAATGTTCTCCTCGGACCATTCCACTCATTGATCATGGCTTTCATCAACTCGAGTTGCCTTTCCAACTCTTCTATCCTCACCGTGTCTTCCCCATGATTAGCCATCTAAAAATCAATTTGAATATGTGCTCTTTTTTCTTGTAGTTTCCTTGCCTCAAGCTCTCTAGCTTTTGATCGAGTGATCATAAACTACCTAGGAAAAATTCACAAAACCAATTACAAGTAAACAATCCAACAAAAACAAACAAACACAAATAACATCAAAACAATGTTAGTAAAAATATTCACACAAGCATTTCCTCAAACACCTAGCATACCACACTTCAACTTTCAATAATTCCACAAAACCTAATAAAAGATTCCCCGACAACGGCGCAAAAAACGTGACCATCGTGTGAAGTTACACACAATTCTCACGTCAAATTATAAATCCGAGATCTTTTCTATTCGCTCTCGTGGAAACTATTTACTCGTAAGAAGATTCATCAATAGCTAGGCAATACAATAGTCGTTGGTTTTCTTTATCTATCTAGCTATGAATTGCAAACTAAACAACAAATTGCGTACAATCAAACATTCAACAATTTGCTAAATTCACCAATCAATTACTTCTATCAAATGTTTGG